>JAOXOE010031184.1:0-12206 GCA_028565055.1 Phoeniculus purpureus
GCTCGAGACGATCGTTGTCGAGGTAGGCAAAAGCTGGCTTCGATCCGGATTGAGCCGGGGTGCTGACGACTCGGAATTGTGCAGACCCTCATCGTTCTGATCCTCGCTTTGCCCGCACCGCCGCACACGCTCGTCTACTACTACTCGGTCTTGACCGAGCTTTGCCGCATCTCGCCGACTACCGTAGCTCCCAGTCTCGGTAAGAGCGTGCGCAAGCTCTACGCGGCGCTGGAGGAGCGGCTGCGGGGGGCGCCGGGTTGGGCCTCGTTACGCGACCTTCGCTCCGCCGTGCTGGCCCAGGTCCCCGCGCTGGCCGCCGGCGCTTCGGGCGAGGTGGAGCCGGGCTGGGCCGTGGCTTGTGGGCTCCTGGCGTTGCTGCTGTGCCTGAAAGAGTGCCTGGCCGCACTCGCTGCCGCTCCTCCCGCCCGCGGGGCCGCTCCCGGGGCCGCCCCGCCGCCCCGCGCCGACACCCTGAGCGTGGCCCAGGAGCGGGTGGTAGCGCGTGCGCTGCGGGCCGCCGTGGGGCTGAGCTTGGTACCGTATCTGCCGCCGGGCGTGGGGCAGCGCCCGGGGCCCTCCGCGCCCGCTCCGGTGCCACCGGCCACCCGCGGGACCCGGCTTCTCGCCGCCACTGTCGCCCTGGCTGAGCTGACCCAACACCCTACTCTGGCCGGCCCGCTGCTCACCCGCCACCTCGGCCTCCTCCTTGCTGGACTTTGCCTGCTCGGTCACGGCCCCACTACAATCTGCGAGGTCCGTGGGCTCCTTCTCCTAATCCCCCTGTGTGGGTTGGGGTCACCACCCGAGTCCCAGCCTGCTCCGTACAAGCCATGGTCAAGCCTGAAGTTACGCTGGGCTCTTTCCGTGTGCTCAGCCTCAGGGCTGTCTCCCGTGCTCAGAAAGTGGAGATTTTGATTAGATATCCAGGGAAGAAATTCTGCATTGAGGGTGGTAGGACATAAGCCCAGCTTGTGCAGAAGAGGTGGCAGATGCCCCATCTCTGGAAACATTCCAGGTTGAATTGGACCAGGTTCTAAGCAACCTGATGTAGTTGAAGATGCCCCTGTTCAGAGCAGATGGGTTGGACTAGATGAGCTCTGGAAGTCCATTCCAACCCAAACCATTTGGTAACTGTCACATAAAGTCAGTCTCTGTGCCAGAGTAGAGATGGGAGGCAGGGAGCCCATGAAGGAGCTGGAGGGCCACTGGTGGGTTTAGTGGCAGCAGCCAGACTGTGTTCGCCACGACAGTTTTTTTTTTCCAGGGTGTTTCAGCAGCGGGACGAGCGCAGTGCCGGGAGAACTTGCAGCACATCTTAGACCGTGTCTACCAGCCCTTGGCAGTGCAGGAGCTGCTCCTCCTGCAGGGGCGGCCCAAGGAGGTACACAGCAGTGGGACCATCCCCAGTGTGGGGTACTGGGCATGCTGGGACTGTGTTCTCACACTGCGAGGGTGCCTTTTGTGCTGTCCTGGAAATGTGGTGCAGCAGCGCCATCCCTGGGTGCTGAGTGAATGCGCGGGCGAAGTTGCTGTGTGTGTTGCTCACATGGCAGCAATTCGGGCTCTGCTGTAAGAAGGTGTGAGCATGTGGGTGAGATCAGGGACTGTCATCGCGGCATGGCAGTTACATCTGCTGTGCTTGGCCAAGCAAAACACCTTCTCTTCCACAACCTGCCTCTTTCTGCTTGAAGGGGCAGAGCAGTGCTGCTTCTGCAGCTTGGGGCTGTTTCAGAGGGTGCCACATGGAGAGACAGAGGTGGGAGATCTCCTTAGCACTGTTTTTAGAGTCCCAAGGGAAAGAACCACATCATAGAATCATTAGGGATTGGAAGGGACCTTGAAAGATCATCTAGTCGAATCCCCATGCCACAGCAGGATCACCTAGACCAAGTCACACAGGAACACATCCAGGCGGGTCTTAAACACATCCGTGCTCTGAGTTCTTGGATGCATGTCCACCTGGGGATCAGGGCAGGACCTGACAGTGCTGTGGTTCTTCCTCATAGAACGGGGTTCTTTTGCTTAAACAGAAGTCTAGCTAATGTTCCAAGCTGATATTTAGACAACTCCTGTAATAATGAGCTTTAACTTTTAGCCACCTATGAAGTGGTTTGGACTGGTGCCACCAGAGCCCAGCACTCCGTGCTGTGTCCTAGCAGAGGTCACAACTGCACACCCCTCACCTGCATTGTGTTCAGCTTGTCCCCAGAGATCCTCATTGGGTAATGAGGCTGTTGGAGCTACTGCCTCATGCCAAGAGGCTTTAATTAAAGGAAGGACACTCAGCGTGAGAGGGTGCTTCAAGGAAGGCTAGCCTCTCATTAGTCATTATTAGCTTTGTGCCACTGGATGAATGGCTGACATATTTAAAACCTTCCCTGCTCATGTGGTCCTGCCTGGTGTGCTTGTCTAGTAAAGGGGGTTTACACAGGAGTTTGCAAATAAACTCTTTTGATTCCTTTCAGAGTTCCTTCTCTCCTGGAGAAGACTCAAAGCTGGCCCTCACGCGGGCTCCAGCTTGGCTACGGCGCCTTTGTGGTCAGCTCCTCTCTGAGAGACTCATGAGACCTAGTGGGGTTCAAGCTGTGGTTCGGGGCATCATGGAGGGAACAGGCGGTGAGTAGGGTGAGCTCTGACACTGCTCTTGGCCCCAGGAGCACAGATTAAAGGAGGCTCTGATGATGTTTCTGAGACATTTAATCACATGAGCAGGAAGGACAGTGCCCTGAAATGGGAAACAGCTTGCGTCAGGCCAAGCCTCGTAACGCTTCTGCCAGTTGTGCCTTTTGACTGTGCTGATCTCCCAAGCAATGAACAAATTACATCTGCAAATGGCTTTAGCTTGGGGTCTGCCATCCATTTTGAGGTCCACACTGAAACCCTCCAAACTTCAGTCTCTTTTATTTGCACCCAGCTGCAGGTAGAAGGAGCCCTCTCTGGCAGCCTCACTCTCCTGCTCTCTAGTTACTGCCAGGGTGATAAACTGTTGCTCTCTCTGAAAGCTGAATCCCAGAGTTTTTAGTGCCAGAGCATCTTCCAGCCAATACCAACCCTAAAATGCTGTCCAAGCATGATCTCTCTCCACCTTTTGGCTCATACACCTATTTGTAAAAGTTGGTTTTCATTATCAAAATAATTTTCCCTGGTCTGTCATTAAGTTCAGATGTCTCCTGAGAGACACTTGGTTGAAAGAGAGTAGTGAAAGTTAGAAATCCAGTATTTTTGGCTGGAAACATCTGGCTTCAGACAAAAACCATCCCAGTCATTTGCTGTCAGTCTGAGCTGATTTTGGCTTTGTGCTGGTGGAGCAGGTGGTGCAGGCGCTGAAGCAGCAGCTGTGGACTGGAGAAAATGTGATGCGGTTGCAAAGATCCTGGCGTCATGCCCACAGCAGTGCCTTTCCCTCGAGGACTACTACAAGCTGGTGTGCCCCCAGGTAACTCCTTCTCTTACCCAATCCACAGCATGCTGGTCCAGATGGGAATCCTGGCTTGGAGTATCAGTACTATTGCTTCTGCTTGAGTGTGGCCTGGCTCAAGCCAGGATGATGTGGAGATACTTTTCTGCTGTTCTGGCGACAGGATGTGTTGCCACCCGACTCTTGAGTTTTCTGTATTTGATTGGAGTGCTGGTTAGTGTTGGCTGATGGCATGAGCTCTTGAGCTCTGAGCTATGAGACCTTTGCTGTGGAGCAGCCCTTGGCTGTGGGAGTGCTGCAGGCTCTTGGTTTGAGCCAAAAAAACGCATCCTGTGCTTATATGTGCATGGGAAGGAAAATGTTTCTTCACTGTGTGGAATGTCATGCCAAAATGTCAAAAAAAATCAGAATCATTCAGGTTTAAAAAGACCTTTAAAATCTCTGAGCCAAACCATTAACTCAGCACTGCCAGGTCATCGTTAACCCCTGTCTGTCGGCAGCATGTCTCCATGGCTTTTCAGTCCCTCTAGGGATGTGTCCAACTTAAACCTCCTGTGGTGCCACTTGAGACTGTTTTCTCTTGTACTGTGACTTGTAACGTGTGCGAAGAGACCGCACCTTGCTTCAGCTTCCTTTCAAGTAGTTGTTGAGAATTTTCTTCCCCGGGTCTCCTTTGCTGAATGCTGAACAGCCCCAGTTCCCTCAGCTGCTGTCCAGACCATTTGTGCTCTAGACCCTTCCCCAGCTCTATTGTCCTTCTTCTGGACACACTCTCAGCCCCTCAGTGTCCCTCTGGCAGTGAGAGGCCCAAAACAACCAAGTTATCAGCATGCAGGAAGCTCCTCAGCCTCCACTGGTAGTTGCAGGGATTGTGCCTGCCCCCTTTCTGAGGGGCTGCTGATCTCTGTTCCTTGTGGACTTTATTCCAGATTTTGGATTTGCTGCACATTCAGGACAAACTGACAGCACGCCAGTTCCAGCGAGTGGCTACCACCACGGTGCTAACCATGGTGAAAGAGCACCCTCAGCTGGCAGAGAAGCAACTACTCCAGCCCCTGTTGTCACCTCTCCTGCGGTGCTCTGAGACAGCAGGTACTGGGTGATCAGAGAAGGGTTTGGTTTATCTTCTCTCTGGTCTTTCTCTCTGTTTTTCCATCAGAATTTTCTTGGACTGGTGACTGATGCAAGCCCAGCTCTGTCAATTGTGAATGTATCTGTGTGCTTCATGTTTACTAGTGCTTGAGACAAATTACTACAGCACATTAGAGCCAAGTAGCGGAACTTCTCCACGTGCTCTCTAGAAATCTTTCCAGCCTGAAAGTCTCCTTTTCAGCTTCCAGACGGAAGCCATCAGTTCCCCATGCTGATCCAGTAGCTCTCTGGGGAATGATTCCTCCAAAAATTGTGGTTTGCTTGTAATCTTACAGAGTTTACAACATTGCGATGATGTTTAATGAAGCCCTTGAGGTCTCCCTGGTTCCCACAGTGCCGGGATGGAGGGAAGGCAGGAAGAACTATGCTGCTGTTCTGCTGGAGGCTCCTTGTCTTGTGGGAGTGCTGATGTGTCTGCCCTTTGTTTGCAGAGCTAGCAGTGGAAGATCTGTCAGCAGGGATCGTGCTGGTGACAGAGACAGAGCTCAGCAGCTGTGTGGAAGATGTGCTCAAGGTATCATGTCTGAGACTAGGCAAGAAAACTACCCAAGAAACAGCTGGTTTGAGACTTTCTGAGCTCAGTGTGTGTTAGATCATGACAAAACCCAGAATCCTCTGCAGTTGTGATGCTGAAACAAGGCAGAGGGCTGCACAGAATAACACAGTGTGCAGCACTGGAGGGACTGTAGCTTTATACTGGATCTCAGAGAGGCTGCCTGAAATCCATTCCAGCACTCTCACTCCAAATTCTTCTGTGAGATGGCAGCGAGCTCTTACCAGTTATTTTTCCCCTGGTGTCTTTCAGATGTGTCAGTTAGGGGCCAAGCAGAGGGTTGGTAGCTAGGAGTCTCCACAGTACTCTCATACCCTCATCCTCCTCTGCAGCAAAAATTTGAGCGCTGCTGAACTGCACTGCTTCTGCAGGACTCTTGTGTCTTGGTGTGCTGGCAGAGTAACTCCAGGACTCAGGCTGTGATCACAGAACAGGCAGCACAGCAGACAAGAGGTTCTAGTCAGGAGTACCCTGGCCTGGCACATGGTGCCTTGAGCTGTTGGTCCTGGTCTGAAATGATGCCACTTGTCTTCAGGTGTCAGGGTTATGCAGCTGGTCAGGGCAAGATGGATCACAGGAAATCCTGGTAATGCTGAGTCTTCAGAGGATGCTCGAGCTCTCCTTCCAGGCTTGTGCTGGTCCTCTTCTTACTTCCTCAATTTCCTTCTAGTAGAGGCATAAACGTTGAGCCCACTGTTACCTGTGTGTGAGGGAGAACCCACTGAGGGAGTGTCTCTCCCTGCTCCCAGTTCTGCAGAGGACAGCCTGAGCCCTAAGTACTGGTACTATACAGTTAACCTTTTGCAGAGGAATGAGTCGCAGCCAGCTCTTGTTTTGGGCCAAAATGCTTCTGAATTAGTGACATGGAAAAGAGGGCACTTGAGGTGCTGGCAAGTGGCCAGCTGTGCTGGACTGCTCAGCCCTACTTGGCAGCAAAGCACTGGCAGTGAGTGCCATGAAGTGAGGGGATTGGTGCATCTCTGAGGCTGTCAGACTGTCACTGGAATGGAAGAGCGAGTGAAGTTGAGCTTAGAGGCATTACAGAGCTACAGGAAGAGGTGGATGTGCCTGCATGGTTCTCCTGGGGGTTACTGGTAGGAAGGGGAAGGTGCATAAAAGCTGAGACACATTTGCTCTGCCTTTACGTGAGGTGTCCCTGAAAGGTCCCCATGGAGTGACCCCAGTGGTTTGTCTTCCCCTGCTGCTATCCGTCAGGAGCCTAAAGGTGTTGCAGTCTAGTCCCGTGGGTCAAATGAGGTAAATTGATAATGACAAGTAAGGAAAAATGAGTGTCCTGTTTTGCAGTGAACGTTCAGAGCCGAGCCTTGTTACATGTGGGTTTCCATGTGCGTGAAGTTAATTTTAGAAATGTACAAGGGCTAATCCAGCAGCTGCTATGGGTGTCCAGCTATGTCCCCTGCAGCTGGTCTTGGTGCAGGACTGTACCTCAAGGCAGCAGCAGGGCCTTGGAGCAGGTCTCTGTGCCTGGCTGCTGAAGCAGGAGGGACTACTGGGGCTCAGCAACTCTCCCAGTTCTGATCAAGTGCTGTAGAATGAGGGAAGGTTCAGGAAAATGTAAAGAAACACGGGTCTCATCAGAGAGATGTTCCAGCTTTGGTGATAACAGACCAGTTCATGTGTTAGAGGAAGTGTGAGGTGGGCAGGACAGTGCAGGTTTAGCACCTTCTATACATTTTCTTCTTGCAAGAGGTCCTTTGCAGCAGCAGAGTGTGCAACGGTGCAGGTCTTGGCTGTAGCATCTGGGGGAGAGGTAAGGCCCATCCTTGTGGGAGGGTTTTTTTGTGGAAACCTTTATTGTGAAACATACAGATTCTTTTCCCACGGTTCCCACCAGTATCACCAGTGCAACAGCAACCCAGCTTTCTGCTGCTCATTCCAACCCAGAAGGACATCTCCATCCCAGGAATTCAATTTTAAGAAGCTAGTGACTTGCTTACTGGCATGCCCCCGGGCAGGCTAAGCTCTTAAATGCCGTGATTGTTGTAGTATTTTGCGTAGTAATGATCTGTTGTAACTAGCTGGCAGGCAGAGACCAGTCTGGAGGGCTGCGCTGCGGCTGCTCACAATGCGACTGCTGGTGGGGGGGGTTGGGGCGGTTCCCTCTTTAATGGCAAAGCGCTGCAGGCCTGACAGCAACCAGATTAGTGACGGAGACTCCAGGATTTGTGAGGGTTTCTTGCTTAGCAAGTGTCATTTGATGCTGAGTGGGAAACCTTCCTAGGGGCTTCATCAGGGAGGCTTTGTGTACAAAAGATTCTGGTGGGGAAGAGTGGCTCCACTGGGATTAGCACAGGAAAAAAAATAAAAGACTTGTTTGCATCAGTACAGTGGGGCAGAACTTTATCGGGAGGATCTTCCCCCTGCCTGGGTTATCACACTGCCTGGGCCTGGGAAATCCTCTTTGGTTTGTCCTCAGGGCCCTTCCAGCCAGCAGAGGTGTGGGGAGCACTCTGGTGTGAAGGGACAGAGCAGGTAGTTCACCAGCTGACCATCCCTCTGAGAACTTGTGAAAAGACTTTTCTCCCTGATTTTTTTAAAGCTAGAAGCTACGAGGGGAAATGCAGCCTGCTAAAACAAGCATCTGAACCAAACAGCCTGAGTAAACCCTGAGTAAAATTTTGACTTCTGTGACTGCTTTTCCTGTAGTGGAACCTGTGTGTGGTGGGCTGGTAGCAGTGGATTGACTGGGATGGGAATGCAAGGTTCATGGAGGAGGGCGTGAACTATGATTCAGGAGGATGTTGCTTGAGATGGGGGAGAGGTGTGTGGCCCTGCAGCCTCCTCCTGCAATCCACTTGCTCAGCCCAGCTGCCTTGCTAGAGACTGATCTCTGGGTTTAAGATCTGGCTCTAGGTGCAGTATTTCCATAAGGATTTGTTAATTGAAGATGCCTGTTGCTTCACTCTAGCACCAGAGCTTACCCCTAAGCAGCAGACTTCTCAAGGATCTGGCTGCAGTGTTCCTGTAGCTTGGAGCCCTGCTGTGGTTAAGCAAATGCTATGAGAAAGATTGTGCTAAAGGCTGTTTTTAATAGAGAATGTAGTATAGTCAGGCAAAATGGGCTTCAGACTGAAAGGAACAGAAGCTGGAAACCCAGTGCTGTCCTCCCCTCCACAGAATGGCAGCTGTCCTGCACACAGACGTGCTCACTGTTCTTCCCTCTGCACCAGGCAGGTGTTTGATTCTCCCTGTGCCCTTCTCTCTGTAGGTGTATGTGGTTGGAAATGACAGCTCGAGCCTGCTACTGAGATCATTACAGTCAGTCCTGGGCGTGGTTTTTTCCCTCTATTCCTTCGCCAAGCAGAATGTGTCATACTTACGGTAAGGAAGGTTTGTGCATAGTTCCTTCAGGGGTTTCATCTTCTCTGTTCTGCCCACCTCCAAAGGACGTGCTCTGCATGGGTGCATAGAGAAGCCAAGGCCAATTTTCTTATCCTGAAGAACTCTTGTTCAAAGCAGGCAGTAACTGCAGGCATGGGCAAGGTGCACGGTCTTGCTGACAGACCTGTGCCTGAGGAGACAGTTTTTTGTCTTCCCTGAAGCCAGAATGTTGAGTGTTGAGGCAAGTGTGCCCTGGGAGCACAGGTGAACCCACCTAGGAGTGCTAGAGTGGAGTTGGTGACACTGGGACATGGCTGGGTGTTGGGGGATTCTGTGTGTACCAGGGAAAAGTGAATAAAACAGCTTGAGCACTGGCTCTTGGAAATACAAGATCATTCTTCCCCTCTCTGGGATTACTCTCTCCCACTATGAGCAGGATCTGTCCCTTGTTCTGTAGCAGCCTCCCCTACAACTGACATATGGTGGTAAAGCACCATGTGTGTCAGTTGCGGTGGTAGGGCTGGTAGTGACCAAGTGCTGTATGTCCTCTATCCTCTCAGGCTTTCTCTGGACTCCTGAGTTTGGGCCAGCCTCATAAACACACTCCTGGTGGGTTTACACTTTGCTGTGGTGATACTGGACGCTTTCCCTGAAAGGTCTGTGTAGACACAGCCTCTGCTGTTATTAAAGACATCGTTAATCACTTCAAAGAGCAGCAAGTGCTGCGGCAAGTTTGTAGAACAAGCCAAGTTAACTCTGCTGCTGGGCGAACGGCGTTGCCACTCACTTCTCTCCTTGCAAAGGAATTTGGCAGGGATATCCAAATCCACAGCTGCCTGGAAACATTCAGGTTTCCAGACCCCTGGCACGACACAGCAATGCTTCTCCACCTCATTAACCTGCAGCTTCCTTTGGCAGGGGTTCCCACGCCACTGTACAGTGATCCCCATCTCCTTCCTCTTCCCTGATACCATTGACAGCTCTATGCTTTGTCATGTTGGCATGAAGCACTGGGCACAGCGTGCCAAGGCTGTCCTTGTACGGACACGCTGTTCAAACAGAGTGCTTCCCTCCTTGCTAGGCTGAAATCCTGAAAGGCCCAAATCCTTCCATCTGGGAACACCAGGACAGGATGTGATACTGATCCCCTTAGAAAATGACACAAATGCCTTCAGCTGCTAGAGCCATCAGCCAGCGCATCCCAAGGAGTGCCTGCAGTCGCTCTGGAGCACTCTTGTCCTTTCTCTCACTGCAAGACACATTGTAGGTCCCATTGCAAAGCTGGTGTGCAGGGATGGGGCACTGGACAGAGCAAGGTCACCACTGCTGTCTTCAGACACTTCGGCTGTGAGGACAGACTGGGAGAGTTGGGCTTGTCCAGCTTGGAGAAGAGAAGGCTCTGGGGAGACCTTATTCTGGCCTTTTAGTACTTAAAGGGAGCCTATTAGACAGATGGGGACAAACTTGATAGTCAGGCCTGTTGCTACAGGACAAGGGGTGATGGTTTCAAACTAAAAGAGATAGTTTTAGACTAAGAAAGACTTTTTTTACCATGAGGGTGGTGAGACACTAGTCCAGGTTGCCCAGAGAGGTGGCAGATGTCCCATCCCTGGATAAATTCCAGGTCAGGCTGGACAGGGCTCTGAGCAACCTGCTTTAGTTGAAGATGTCCCTGCTTGGATCATTTCATGCCTAGGGTGTTTGAATTCCTTCCAACCCAAACCATTCCCTGATTCATTCTCCTTGCCAGCTCCCCATGCCAAGAGATCCTGCTGTGGTTCTTGGAGAAGTCAGAGCGTGAGATCTCACTGGACGTGCTGGAAGGCTTTGCAGGGCTGAACAGCAGCGTCTGCTCCCTCCACCCACAGTGTCGATTCTGCATGGGCAGTGAGGGTGGTGCTGCCATCGCTGTGAAGGAGACCATCAGGTGAGAGCTGCTGAGATGGTCACCAGACATCATTCAGAACATAGGGATTTTCATGGCACACTTGGCAGAGAGCACCTAGGTGAGTGTTGGGCTGCTGGTGCCATCCCACCACAGTCTGGTCCCTCCAGCTGCCCAGGTCTATGCTGAGCTGGGGCTCACAGCACAGCATCTGAGTTCCCAGTACACAACGCAGAACTGATTCACAGCCCTGAAAAGCAGCACGCTCACTCTGAGTGTTAGCGGGCTCTCTCTGCTTTCTTTTTCCAAGTCCTGATCCCTGCCTGTGGGGTGTCTGAGGATGGGACACACTTCTTCAGTCCCACCGCTCCCCAGATTCAGCCTCCCCTCTGACCCTGTCTTGTGCCAAGAGAGTGGAATCCCTCTGGTGCAGGTGGCACAGGATCTCAAGCAATACAAGTGACAGAGCCAGCGACTGAGCTCCCCTCCGGCTCTCGCAGATGGTCTCTGCGAGTAAAGGCAGAGCTTGGCCATGTGGGGAGTAAAATGCAGCCATTAGACTCCAGCCATGCAAACTGGGACTGTTCAGCAGTGTGACATTTGGCTTAAAGAGTTTTTAAGAGCTGTCAGCTCTTAAAAAGACAGCTCTGTTGAGCAGAACACAGCTTCTGCTCAGGAGTGTCCATGTGCCGATAGCTGCCTGCACCTGTAGCAAAACCCTGCACAAATGCGCTTGTTTTGGCTTCATTTTAACCTGTTCCTGACCTGAATTAGTCTGCCCTGGGGTCTGTGCTGTTTAAATTGAATGTACTTTAAAAGTACTCCTTAATGGCCATGGGGGTTGGACTAGATGACCTTTAAAGGTCCCTTTCAACCCAAAACATTCTGCACTCTGCCTGTGTCTCTCCTACTTTTATGGCTATGACAGCTGTGTGAATTAGCCAGTGCATGCCAGTTCCATTCTTTATGGGATGGCTGAATTAAGTATGCTCATGGTTGCTGTGTTCTTCTTTTAACGAATGCAGGTTAATTAATAAACTGAGTGTGTGATCACATAGGTGAAATGAACTGAGCAAAGGTTTAGCTCAGCTGCCTCCAGGCTTTTGTTTTCCAGTAATGCTGTGAGGGAAGATTGCCAAGAGAAGGCAGGAGCCCCTTCAGTAATTTAGAGCCAGCCCTGGGGGTCTGGGTATGTCCATGTCGGTGACACAGGGCCCTCTTTCAGTGATGAAGATGAGGCCCTTTACCAGAAGGTTTCCTCAGAGCAGTGCCATGTGGAGAACTTGGTGGAGCTCTTGTCTCACTGTCAGAAGAGCGGTCTAGCTGGGGACTTCTTCATCCGCTGCCTGAAGGTAAGGGCAGGTAGGTCCCAGGCTGGGGCACACCTGCAGGGATGTGTTCCCTGAGCCAGGCTGGCTTTGTGGCAGATGTGAAGGCAACTGATTGTCACTTTGCACACAGGCTGGGCTATGGTTCGTAGTGTGGAGCAGTGGGGCTGCATGCTGGGAGGCAGCCCTGGGTCTGTGAAGGGGTTAACCCTTGTTCCCCCTGGGCTCTTTGGATTACAGGAGCACATCTGAAGTGTAATGGTGTGCTTGAGGCCATGATTGTTTTCTTGGATTCAGCACCTGTTCCCTTTAAGCCACTCTGAGCCTTTGTACTTCCCTCCTGGCACTGCTTGGGTTGGCCTTTCTGTGTCCTTGGTGGCAAGTGGAGCCCCAGGCCATTTATCTATGGGGTTTGCAGCATCCTGTGCTGTGACACGAATAGGACAACCAGATGTATGCGTGGAAGGTCCCAGTAGTGAGAGGAGCTCTGCAGGGGCAACCTGGCATTCCAGGTGCCTTTTTGAGCAG
>JAOXOE010031186.1:0-12202 GCA_028565055.1 Phoeniculus purpureus
CTGACACCCACCCTTCACATATTTATAGACATTAATAAGGTCACCCCTCAGTCTCCTCCAAGCTAAAGAGACCCAGCTGCCTCAGCCTTTCCCCATAAGGGAGAACCTGTCTCAGCCACAGGAGCTCACAGCTGAAGTGAAAAACATGGATCAAAACAGTCAATTTCTCTCAAACAGGTGTCACGTGCTTGCTGTGCTCCACAGCCACTGCATGGATAATTCCATCTCCTGGCCCATCCCAAATCAAACTGGAAACACTTTGCTAGCTGCTGTACACCAGGGCAGAGCGTTTATCCCACTGCCTTGTCTTGCACAGGGATTAGCACAGAACACTTGTGCTATGAGATGAGGCAAGCAACTGGGCAGGGGCAGAGTGACCCTTGTCTCTGCTTTCCCCCTGCTTCTTACTTCCCCAGGAACTGAACACTTACAAAACACAGCCCAGGGCTCTCCCTGGATACTGTCACAGGGCAGACGATGTTTCCAAGAGCAGCAAAGGCTGCTCCATCACAGGATCTATTTTTGTTGGTGCTTTCTTAGATAGCTGCACCCTGCGAGGATCCAGGCAGCAGTTGTTACAGTGATTACATAATTATACTGCAATTAATGGAAATTATACTCTGGTGAGATAGGGTTGAAAACCTCTTATTTCTTTGTATTTGCCTCTGTGAGTCAGGGACAGGAAAAACCGAGTCCCTGTTGATCTCTGTTGCTCATAACCCTAACCCTTCACTTTCAGCGATGTCCAGCAGCAAAGAGAACTCCTGGTGTCTTTGAGGTCCTGAGCCGAATCAACATCAGAGATTCGGTGTCAAAAAGGACAGGTGGGATCACACCCAACAGCAGGCAGTTTAACAAGTGGGGTTTGCACAGAAAAGGAAACAAGAGGCAAAAATTCAATTGTGGGGTGCCTGGTGCTTCAGCACAGCGATGGGCTGTGAGCTCTTCAGAAAACAAACCCAGAGATGTGGGGCCACTGCTCGGCCCCCAAACCAAGCTAATGCTGACTTTAGCCAGAGCAAACAGCACAACTGTGTAGAGGGCTGTCCAAAGAGACCAAGGGAAGGATTTCTGAGGACAGAGAACAATGAAGAGGGTGGGTTGCTGCAGCTCCATTGTGTGTCAAGGCATTTTGTAGAAGCACCACAGAGCTTCTACAGCCACACCGTCAAAGCATCTAAATAACTTCGATCAGGTTGTGTGGTGAAGCTTAATTGTTTGTCTTCTCCCTGAGCAAACTTCACAGGTCCCATCCCTTTCCTGCCTCCTGTCCAAGCCAAACTAGACAGCTCAGGGACTCCTTGCCAACCTGTACTGTAGTTGTGGCAAATACTCCGCAGAGCCCAGAGGGTGACACAGGAGCACAGAGAGCAAAGCAAGCTGAGCTGTGCTGATTGACTCGTTAGAACACGGGACAAGCCAAGATCAGGAAAGGGCTGAACGGACTAAAACAGCCTAAGTACACGATGTGAATTCCAGGCACAGGTATTATTAATTTTATCTCCACTGTTATTGAGCTGGGATAATAAAACACTTGATGCTCCTGAAGTGCTGTCTGCTCATTTATCCCAGGAGATCCTTCTCATTTTGTGTTCAGAGCTCAACAATGGATCTTCATTTATTGCTGTTAGAAATAAAACAAACGAGAACCCCCAGCAGCCGTAACCTTTCCCAGGAAAGCTCACTGGTTTTAAATAAATCAACACTTCCCAAGCCATGAACAGCAAAAGCCCCTTAGAACCTGCTGCAGAGCTCTAGCATGAAATGGGGGGTAAATTTAGGCTCGGCTTTTATTTTCAAACAACGGTAGACTCTGGCAAAGACTCTGGGGAGCTCACAAAGTTCATAGTGAAGCATCCCCAGAACTACACCCTGAGATGTTTCTTCAGACTCAATTACAGCAGAATGAGTAATTTCAGACCCACAAACACTTTCATGTTACTTCCATTGTGGGAGATGTTTGAATACTGCAAGTCCACATGTGGATTCAGCATGTGGATAAGGTACAATGGGCAAAGGGTACAACAGGTAAAGTAATAGCGGGGTGTAAGTAAACAGATCTGATATCAAAGTAGATCTGGTATATCGGAATACAGAAGGCTCTAGGCGCTGCTGAAAGAGTGTTTCAGTTGTCTGGAAGGGTTGTCCTGAATACAGACTTTTCTATACTAGTGTAGCCTGGTTACAGCGTGTAGCATTGTAAATGCATCCAGAAGCACCATCCTCGTCAGCGGTCTGTATTCTGCAGGTACACTCCCCTTTTCTACAGAACAAGACTAGAAACGTGGTAGAGGAGAACGGAACTTAGGAAAGGGTGGTCACTGGAGTACGCAAGAAACCGGTAGAGCAGAGCTGGAACAGAAACGCTACCGTCAGTTGAACAAGACAGCTGAAGGTGTTGTTAGTCCTCCTTTCTTTCCACATGTATTTGAGTAGAGACTCCAGCAAGGATCACAAGTTCAAAGGCTCCTGTCAGCACCAGATCACCTATTGAGACCCTACCCTGGATTTTGTTGACAAAGAAAGATTGCCAGCACAGCAGAAATGCAGTACTAGCTGGTGACTTCACTAGCAGCTTTATCTGAAAGCATCCTCCACCACTCTCATCATCATTTTGCCCAAGTCCTTCCTATGACTGTACTCGGTGCTGCAGTAGGTACCAGAGCAAAGGCATCAGCATAATCATCACAGGTTTGACTATTTAAAGACAGTGGCATCTGCCCCTTTGAAAAAGTCTCCTCCCCCAGAGGAAGGAGAAGTTTAACACTCAGCACATCCTCTTGAAATTGGGATCAATTCTGTCACCCAGAAGCAGAAGTAACACTTTAGAAACCTCACCAAGACCCTGCCAAAGGTCTCAGCTAGGAAAATTGGGCCATGTCAGAAGTCTGAGGCCAGACTAGCCAAGTGCCCAAGCCTAGAGAGAAAAAGATTTAATTGAGTGGCAGCAACAGAACATGAATCGACTGAAAAGAAATCTGGACAAGAAGAGAAAAAGCCTTTCAAAACATCAGGGTGGTGATTTATCAAAAGCTGCAAGTGTTATATTAAGGGACCTCATATAACCCATCAGAGGCACTCAGAATCATTTCTCAGTCTCTTCATACTGGAGCAGTGAAAAATTAGATGCTTCTAATGGAATCCTGATTCAGATTAAAGCGACAAATGGCTTTGACAGGACAGATGAAACAAAACATGTCCAGCCAGGAGGAGAAACTTCAGGCCAGTCATATCCCATCAGGAATTTAATTGAAAGTCAAAAATATTAAATATGCACTGTGTCTAACTGGCTGAACACAGATACAGAACATTCTACAACCCTTCAGGCAGCACAGGATTTGTCAAAGATGGTCACAGCACCACCGTCATTCACCTCCCACAAATGCCTGGGAAGGTTTCCTTACCATGAACTGCAGCTAGTCCAAGTGCTGGGTAATTTACACACTCTGGGAGAGGCAGGAGCAGAGCCTGGCCTTCTACAAGACAGGCAGATTAATAGCTTGGGATGTAGTCAGGTCAATGTGGAGGCTCCATGCAACTCATCTGCACCACATGGGCTGTTCATCTGCCTCTTGTAACGGGTTCTTCACGCAGATTGCTGTGAAAGCACTAAGGGAACGGGACCTTGGACAACAGATACTACCCCATTATTTTCTTTCTGTGTTCCTGTTCCGTTGTACCACTTCCCTGAGACCAGGAGAAAGGATCTTTTAAAATTAAATCCCTGTCAGGAAATCATAGAATGATTTAGACCTTGAAGATCATTTAATTCCAACTCCCCTGCTGTAGGCAGTGACAGTTTTCACCAGACCAGGCTGTCCAGAGTCCTATCCAACCTGGCCTTGAATGCTTCCAGGGAGAGGGCAGCCACAACCTCCTTGGACAACCCCTTCCAAAGCTTCACCACCCTCATGGTGAAGCATTCTTCCTAATATCGAATCTAGATCTCCCCTTTTTCAGTTTCAGGCCATTGCCCCTTGTCCTATTGCTGTAAGCCCTTCTCCAACTTTCCTTCATGCACTGGAAGGTCACTATGAGGTCCCCCCAGAGCCTCCTCTTCTCTAGGCTGAAGAACTCCAGCTCCCTCAGCCTGTCTTCACAGCAGAGGTCCTCCAGCCCCCTGATAACCTTTGTGGCCCTATACTGCCTTCAGTCTCCTCAAGCTAACATGCACTACCATGGGGTGCTGATTTCAGGGTCTTCTCAAAGCCATTCATGCCTAGATGTTTTATACCGCCCACATTGTACAAGCGCAGATAGAGTTAAAGAGGTGCCTTAGATTAACCAGAACTCTTCTTAAAGAGCAGGAAAAGGCTCACACTGATTTGTCCTCTGCAGTGATGACTCTCAGCATCATTCTTTCTCATTTCCAAGCACCTGCATCTTTACTTTTTACAGTCTGTGAGGGTGTCACACAGCTTTATGAAAACTTTAAGACCTTAAGGTGAGTGCAGTTGTCCAGACTTCATTAAACGTTTGAATTCAGACTTCTTTGCCATTGCAGTACCTTCTGTTAGCTTCTGACGCTGACTTTGAGTCTCATCTCTATTTCCATGGGGAATAGAGCAGCCTCCGGGACAACATCCGGGCTGGTTATGAAGAACTGAAGCTTCTTCACTTGCCCTAGCGACAGCTCTAACATTACTGCTAAAATAGTTTGTTCCTTTGAACAAAGGCTTTGCTGCACATAACAGCGTGCTCCCACCCTGCTCCTGAGTCACCAGGGCTAAAAAGTGCATTTAAGCTTTTTAAATGAAAAAATCCATCTTGGAAGCTTAGAAGGCAGAATTTAAACAATGAGGATTTAAACAAGGAAGACATCCCTAACTGGAGACACTTTTAATGAAGAAACTGGGTCTGTAAAGCGAGACTAAAAATATCTCAGCTGCTAAACTCTCATTGAGCAACCCTTAGTGTTTTATGAACAGAAGCAAAGCATAGACCATATGGCAGGGAACAGCTTCTAGCACATTCTCAGAGCTGTTGCATTTGCTAACAAACCGTCACACCACCCAGCGCATCTTCTGTCCTCGTGAGTCAGGACAGCAACTGCATTTTACACCCAGGATACTGAGGCACACAGTGTAGTCTAGAGATGAACCTTTGTGGGGTGCTACGGGGGTACACACCTAACCCCGCAGGCACTCAAGGACACACTGTCAGTGTGACACATTTTCTGCCAAACAGATCTAAAGGATTCGCCTTAAATTGCAGGCAAGAGCCACTTGGAGCCACTTCAGCTCCACGAGATGGCCAGTGACCTTCCAGAAGGGGCCATGCGATGGGATGCAACATTAAAAGATTCTGCAGACCTTCCCTGACCAAAGAAGAGGCTGGAAAAGGCTCCATGACCAAGAGGAGGCTGGACAAGGCTGTGGGTGACCTGATCTAATTGGCAATGTCCCTGCTCACTGCAGGAGGGTTGGACTAGGTGACCCTTGGAAGTCCCTTCCAACCCAGGTGATTCAATGATTCTAAGATCACAGAGAACAGCAGGGACTGAACTCATGTCCCAGAACTCCCTAATTTCAGGTCTTCTCCCTGTTCAACATGAGGAAGATGTCTGTGTGTGTAAGGTGTGGGCAAGCAATCCCACCTGCCATTACTTCAGCACAGCACCTGATTGAATGCAGGAGATTCAAACACTTTAACTATTACCCTGTCAACCCATTTAAAAAGCCATTTCCATTCAGCAAGCATCAGAATAGCCCCAAAGTGGAGAGTGTCACTAAGTTTAACTCACAGGAGTGCTGCATGTTAAAGACAATCCCCTCTCCTTTGCAGTGCCACAGAGCACTTAATAAAGAAGGACCAGTGTCATAGGCAAGGATGCTCTGCTCAGCCTTTCAGATAAGTTAAATTGGTTTTGAGTGTCTGTGTATGTTTGGACATAGGCTGTAAGGCAGCACCACCTCCCCTTCACCCCGTCTTGCTGCTCTTCCATTACCCCTCCTGCTCCACAGTTCAAGTTGCCTGTCTCCAAGAAACAACATGAAATTCTTCATGCATTCGCAATCGGCAGCCACTGTCCCACTGAATTTATCAGCCAACAACTATCTCACAGCTCTTTAGTTAGTTCAGACCACCCCAAGGCTGTGCCTTGTTTCTAGGACAGATTTGTAGCCACACCTTGAGGTAACTGTTTTACCTTCACCCCTCCCTTTCCCAAACCTAGGCTGGAGCTGTGAATCAGACTATGGAATTTGTTTTTCAATCCCTGTTTAGCCTACCATGAAATTGTTTCCAGGTAGTGATTAATTCTGCTGCACCTTTTGCCCCCTGTTGGGTAATTTGCTGCTTTTGGAAAGACTTAGCTAAACTAGAGATTCCCCCTGTCAGCAGTGTCAGACAAGCCCTGCAGCACCTCCCGTCACAGCAGATCTTACTAGTTCCTGGGTATTCCTGAGGTACCAGGTTAAACTGCTCCGAAACCAAACAGATAGACTAGCACAGGACACAGAGGAGTAACTGTCAGCTCACAGACTGGTACTAAATTATTTGCTTTCTGATTTGATTTTTATAATATCGTGTTTACAGCAAAATTCAAACTGAGCACCTGCTGCTCCCCTTTTTGAGCTGCATCTTCCCCAGGAAAACAAACCCTAACACACCTTTTCAGAACAACTCATCCTGCTTACAAAGAACTGAGCGAGTTCCTCTGAACAGAGCAGAGGAGCTCTGTTTAGTTCTGCACCTCCCACTGCTCCGAGGGTTTAACCCCCAGGTTAGATCAGTGGAATGTCCCTTGGTAGGGAGAAGGACTGAAAACATCCTTGTTTTCTCTAGATATTCATCCGTTTTCTTTACATTTGACTTAGAATCAAAACATTTTGGATTGCAGGGTTGGCTATTTGTGCTCAATTTTCCTTGATAAACTACAAAGTTATTCACACAGCATTTTCTGGGAAGAGATGGATTTAATTTTCATTGTTCTCCCTTCCCCATCCCCCATTCAGCAGAAAAATCATTTAAAAGCCAGCTCTAAACAGGATTTGTATTCAGAACATTTATTGCTTTAATTATTGTTTGCATATGAATTTTCTGAGAGCATCTCTCTTAGGGGACATCTGCAGCTTGACAGCCAAGCAGCTTGCAGAGAGATAAAGCTTTTGAGTTCTTTACTCAGTTTCCTCCACAGGAGTTTTCACCCAACACTCAATCAATCAAAACCCAAAATCCAGGTTTGGGGCTGCTGCCCAGAAAACAGTCAATGGTTCTGTCCTGCACAATGGAGAGCCAGATATTCCCTACAAACTCTGGAAGTTAACAAGGAAGCAGAACATTGTGTGGCCACAAGCCAAACCTCAGGAGAAGTTCAGCGATGGTCCTGTGGCATGGCAGGTTCTGATCTAGCCAGAGGTCTAACCATCAGAGGTTGTCTAGCTCTGATCCAACCATCAGAGGCTGCTACTCAGCAGCAGCTGAAGAACTTCATGTGACACTAGTCTGCACAGGGACAACAAGACCAGCAAGGATTCGCCCTCACCCCTCAGCTTCAGGTTCCATCCCTGTTTGATGTGATAGCAGCACATGCACACAACTAATGAAGCAGATCAGGTGATGCTGAGTTCAGGTATGAACCATTCCCACCCTAGGAGTATTTGCATTGATGAAACCTCAAATCATTTAGCAGATATGTTGAAAAACTACGCAGCCAGGCTCCAGCCAAAGTGCTTTGCAAGACCAACTGCTGCAGCTTCTGTTGTGAAAGCCAGTTTGGCTTTGAACCTGGTTTCCCCTTTGTGATCCATTTGGATGCACAGCAGAGCACAGCTGGCATTTCACATCACTATCCACACTGCAGCCTGGTACTGCCTTCCAACATTTTCAAAGTCAGAAGAAGCACAGAATGCCTGATTTTTTTGTTCTTGAGCCTCCACACCTCAAGTGTCAGCCTTGGCCATCTATACCAGCACCAACATTACAGTGTCCATGCAGGAAAAGAGTGATCTTCTCTTAGGACAAGGCTTCGCCAACCCAGGAAAGCAGTTCCAATATCTCTTGCTCTAAGCACACAGTCACTAGTATGACAGAAACCCACAGCAATAGTGAATGAAAGCTCTACTGGGGAAGTTAACATTGGACATTAGGAAAAGCCTCTCCCTGGAAAGGGTCCTCAGCCCTTGAAACAGGCTGCCCAGGGAGGGGGTTGAGTTGCCATCCCTGGACGTGTTTTACCGTCGTGGAGCTTAGGGACAGGGTTTAGTGGTGGGATGGGACAGTTGCATTAAGGGTTGGACTCAATATCAAAGATCTTTTCCAAACTAAACAATCAACAATAGCTGGTCAGTGAGTGACATTAGGTACAGCCTTACAGCAGGAGTCCCTGCTGCCTCCTCCATAGCAGGCAGCGCTCAGCAGGTTTAACCTGCACGCTCAGCAGAGATGCCAAAGGCTAAATCAGTGACATTTCATGCTTATTACAGGTCGAAGTTGAGCACTTTGAGTACTGGAAGCACACCTTGTCTGATCTGTGCAATTAACAGATACTGAAAGGCCAGTAAGTAGATCTGTCATCCCAGTGCCATTCACACACACAGAGAACTTGGTCAGCTTTCACTGTCTCAAGACCTGTAAAGGTCATTTTTGGTTTAAGGCCAAGTTGTTGACCACTGGGCTTCTCAGTTTAATCTGTGCTAGCAAAAGGAGCCAGCTAATGATTATTCCTTCAACTTAGTGAACAGTTCAGTCAAGCTCTGATTAGAAGTATTTTATAGGACTTTGTAGAGACTTAGCTGGAGTATAAATAGGAATGGAAGCAGTACAAAAGCAGGACGGCTTTGTATCGCAAAGGAACAACAAGCCAAGACTTTAAAACCATTTTCAGGAAAGAAAATAGAGGCTCCCACTCCACACACACAGAGCAGTCATCCCTTCTGGAAGCATTCTGTCCGTGCGTGCTGGCAGCCCAGAAAGCCAGCCATGTCCTGGGCTGCATCAAAAGAAGCAGTGACAGTCAGTCACAGGAGGGGATTCTCCTCCTCTACTCTGCACTTGTGAGATCCCACCTGGAGTCCTGTGTCTAGTTCTGGAGTCCCCAAAGCTAGAAGGTCACAGACCTCCTGGAAGTTGTCCAGAGGAGGGCAACTCAGATTATCAGAGGGTTGGAAGACCTCCCCTGTGAGGACACACTGAGCAAGTTGGGGATGTTCAGCCTGGAGATGAGGAGGCTCCCAGGTGACCTTCTAGCAGCTTTCCAGTGTCTGAAGGGGGCTACAAGAAAGCTGGGGAAGGGCTTTTGATACTAGTGGTAGGGAGAGGACAAGGGGAAAGGATTCCAGACTTGAAGAGGGGAGATTGAGGTTGGACATGAGGAACAAATTCTTTGCCATGAGGGTGTTGAGATATTGGAACAGGTTGCCCAAGCAAGTTGTGGCTGCCTGGAAGTATTCAAGGCCAGGCTGACTGGGGCCCTGAGTAAAGTACTCTAGTGAAGGTGTCCCTGCCTCTGCAGCAGGGTTGGAACTAGATGATCTTTAAGGTCCCTTCCAATCCTGGCTATTCTGTGATCCTATGATTCTCAAATATTTCTCTTCCAACACAAACCAGAAGAGACTAAGGAAAGTCCTGAACAGCAATGAGCCATCTGAACAGCTTGTTCTAGATGAATCAAGGAAGATGATGGGTACCGTTTCCCTGGGACTTGTATCAGATTTGGAGTTCCAAGATCCTTATCGTCCTCAGAGGACTGACAGGCTCCACTTCACAAAAGCAAACAGCTTCATGCACACGCAGCTGTGACTTCAGAGGGACAAATTCCTTCTAGGATTCAGTGTTTCAAGACTGATGTTTAATTGAGACAGGAGAAATCAAGCTAGAGCAGGGCCAGGGAGATGGAGAGAAGAACCTGAGACTGTTTCAGAGGACAGCTAGATGAACTGTATTTTATCACATTTAAGTCTCCTTATTAAGGAGACTTCAGTGAATGATAGGCTGATGCCATTGATTTAAATGAAACAAGACTTCAAATACAGAGATAAATTGTTCCCAGACCCTGCACTGAACTATCAAAGGCAGACCTGAATCCCCAGGCTCATGCACAGTTCCACTGTCGCCGGAAATTTGCCAGCTTCTACTCCAGGAAAGCTTAGAAAATGTAATTGTGAAATCATTTCATGAAGTTTGCCAGGGGTTTGACTGGATTTCCTGAAGTAAAGCCCCCGCAAAGAATCACGCCAGCCTCTGCTCTCAAGTCAGGAGTGTTCAACTGAAAATCAAAGTCGATTTCCCAGTAGCTGATGCAGGGCCATCCTGAAAGTCCACCTGTACCAGCAGCTGGGGATGACTCCGGATTTAGTAGCAATAAAAAGGACAACTTGTGCCCATTCTCTACTTCCCTAGCATTCGCCAGACTAAGGCATTTTGTTTGTGAAGACACGGGGAAGGGAGGATGCTGTCTGCAAGCAGTGACTGCTGTTTCCACAACCTGAGCTCAGATTCCACCAGCCGTGTCACTTCCCGTCAGACAGAGCAAACAACATGGAGCAGGTACCTTGTTCCACCAGCAGAAGTAGCAGAAGATTTTCAGATCGAGGAGACAGCTTTTACAGCATTGCCAAGGTTGGATATGCCAGCGTCCTGTTACACCTCAAGAAGAAGAACGATAACCCTGATTCTGACAAGACAATTTCACACACATCACCACACTAAACATCAACTCCGCAGGTCAGGAAAGCCTGTTTTATTCTCTCATTTAAACAAAACCATCGGGCATTACAGTGCTGCATCATAAAGTCCAGCCTTTTCCTAGCCCAACCAGCACCACTAAACCCTGTCCCAACACAACACCTACCCGTCTCTTAAACACCTCCAGGGATAGGGACTCAACCCCTTCCCTGGGCAGGCTGTTCCAGTGCCTGACAACCAGCTGTGGCAGGGGGATTAGACTAGATGATATTTTGAGGTCTCTTCCAATACCTAATGATTCTAACCCTTTCAGGTAAGAAACTCCTGACATCGAACCTGAACCTCCCTGATGGAGCTGAAGGCCATATCCCCTCATCCTATCACTGGCCACTAAGAACAGACGACACCCTGCCAGTCTACAACCTGCTTTTGAGTAGTTGTAGAGAGCAATAAAGTCTCCCCTCAATCCCCGATTCTCCAGGCTAAACAGCCCCAGATGTCTCAGCCATTTGTCACATAACACCTGAACCAAAATGGAAGAATGACAACATCCTAAGATGAAAACATCCTAAGCACTCTGTCCTCTCATACAGAGAGCAGAGAAACTCGTCCATGGCCTCAATAAACCCATTTACAGAGCAGCTGCGGGGCAACCTGGCTGAGAAGGTAGAAGCTTCCTTCTTGCCCAACAGTAAAGGCTGGAACACAATCAGAAATGTCACTCCCAGTCCTTAAGCTCCTCTCTGTTGCAATCAGGTAGCAGAAATGATCCTAATGGGCTTCAGCATGTCCGAGATCCAGAGTCACACCCAAACCATGGAATAAATCCTTGCTCTTAATGGGAGCTTTAGGAAAGTCTGGGTGAGTCTGGACATGAACTTCCAGCCAGCTTCCAGACACCAAGGGAAACAGCAGTCCCATCAGGCAGAAGGCTCTTTGCTCTCACCACTGCTGCAAGTCATGTGCTGATGAATGGATGGGTTTGTGCAGCACAGCAACTGACACAGGAGCAAATACAAACTCCAGTTGAAAACTGCCAAAGGTCACTGCAAATGAACCGGTAACCGGTGAAGAGAGACTGAAAGGAAGCAGAATGTGAGGCGATCCTCAGTCCTTGCTGCAGTCAGAGTGGCTGCTGTGTTTGGAGCAGCATTAGCAAACGACTGAGCAATCCCCAGAACAAAACACTGTAGTAATCGATTCCTCTGGTTCTAAAGACCTGAGCTAAGCGTTCTGCCTTGGTAGCCTTCCCTCAGCTCATTATTTCAGAGAAAGTGTCAGCAAAGGAAAGGAAACCTCAGGCCTGGCATTTGTCTACAGTCATTCCTCTGCACAGATGGGCTGTTGTACGTCGTGGGTACTGGGTAAAAACCTCTACAGGGAAACAAGACAAGCCACACATTCCCAGGTGATCAGGCTGAAAGTGAAACAAAGCAGCCCGTTTACCTCCTTTCCAACAACTCCTGCCTCCTTCCCGAACAAATCCATTGACAAATCACAGAATCATGAGGGATTGGAAGGGACCTCGAAAGATCATCCAGTCCAATCCCCCTGCCACAGCAGGATCACCTAGACC
>JAOXOE010031187.1:0-12202 GCA_028565055.1 Phoeniculus purpureus
AGAAGGAGACTCCACAACCTCCCTGGGCAGCCCCTTCCAGGGCTCTGGCACCCTCACCATGAAGAAGGTCCTTCTCAGACTGATGTGGAACCTCCTCTGTTCCAGCTCACACCCACTGCCCCTTGTCCTATCGCGTGTGTGCACGTCTGTCACAGACACCAGCGTGCCCCACAGAACCCAGTTTCCCAGTCGTCTGACACCGACGAGAGAGGCAGAAAACTTCTTTGTCTGCAGGCAGCAAACCCCCAGATCAAGGCAGAGGTGGAGAACTGCACCATCAGCGTTCCGTGCGACAACCACAGCTGCGCCCCAGCTACAGCCTCTGCCTCTTAAAAATAATAATCATCGTCTTTACACGAAGAGCAGAGAAACATCAGCCTTTGCCTGTGAATAATGACTTGGGACCCCAGAAAAAAAATCATCCAACAAGCAGAGACGCGTGTCAAATGCCACGGCTGCGAGACCATCTCACATCTGCTATCTGTCTCCGCCGCTCCTCACTCCTCCGGCTTCCCCGAGAAGTTCATACATATTTAAAAAGGCCAATAGCTCCATTACTCCTCACTCCTTATCATATCAGATGATTAGAGTCCATAAGGGAGAGGAAAGAGAAGAGAGAGCATCACGGAGGGGAAATGTCACCACGATACCACAACATTATTCACCCCTAGTGTGGCACCTAAAGCCCTTTTCCTATCGAGAAGGGGCTGCCAGGGCGGTGGGTGGGTAAATGGAGAGAGGCTGAGAGCGCTGGGGTTGTTCAGCTGAGAGAAGAGAAGGCTCTGGGCTAGTCTAACAGCAGCCTTCCAGTACGTGAAGGGGGCTAGAGGAATGCTGGACGTGGGCTTTTCACAAGGGTCTGTCGTGGTAGAACAAGGGGCAATGGCCTGACGCTGAAACAGGATCGATTTAGATCGGATATTAGGAAGAAGCTCTTCACCATGAGGGTGCTGAGGCACTGAAACAGGTTGCCCAGGGAGGTTGTGGCTGCTCCATCCCTGGAAGGGTTCAAGGTCAGGTTGGATGGGGCTCTGGGCAACCTGGTCTAGTGGAAGACAGATGTCCCTGCCCACATCAGGGACATGGGGCTTGGATCATGATGTTTAAGGTCTCTTCCAGCCTAAACCATCCTATGAAACGAAGGCTACTAGGAGCAGATACAAACCTCAGACCTCCTTAGCACAGCCAGTTCAGACCCGCTCTCAATGTCCTCCTTGTTCTCCCAGCAGAATCAGGCTGGAAAACTACTGACGATGGACTGGAGCTGGCAGACTCCCCTCACAGGAAAAGATACCCCAGGTGGCTCCGCTGGCCTGGGTTTGCTCTGGCAGCAGAGGTGCAACCGCAGCGCTGGGAGGCACCGTTGACTCTGCAGGCACAGTAGGGTTTGGGGTGGGTTTTGCTTTTGCTGACAACCAATTTCTTTGAGAAAAGTTTTCCTGCCATCCCTTTTTTTTTTTCTTTCCTGAGAGCAAAGAGAAGGGGAAAAACTTAATCTTCAGGTTGTTTGTGACCCAGAAAAGAGCAGACACTGAGTTTCGGTAACTTCCCCTGTGAAGTCTGAGCTGTAAACTGGCTTCGTGCTTGTACTTACCCTACAGGAGGGCTTGGCTTGGCTCTGTTGTGCTGAACCCAGCGCAGAGAAACCCCAAGGCCAGCAAAAATCTCCTGCTCAGACTTTGATCAGACCATAAGCACTTTATCACCGTTTCAAAGACCGCTCAGGCGTCAAAGACAGCTCCTGAGGGAGAAGAAGCAGCCTGGATATTGCTCTGACTCTTAGCCAATGCTCCTGCCTGCTGCTGGAGAGAAAGATGGGTCTCGAGGTGTCTTCCTGATGTCCAGTCTAACCCTCACCTGTTGGAGCTTGAAGCCCTTCCCTCTGCTTCTGTCGCTAATGACCTGTGAGAAGAGACCAGCTCCAACATCTCTACAGAGTCCTTCTAGGTAGTTGTAGAGAGTGATGAGGTCTCCCCTCAGCCTCAACAGCCCCAACTCTCTGCATTCAACATAAAACACCCAGCAGTGACTCCAGCCAAGGGGAGCATCATGGTGGTGCTGTCAGCAAGCTCAAAGCCTGCTCGATGACCTTAAAGAAAGGGGGAGCTCCAACCGTGCAGCCAGCCCCTGACCTTGAAAGCAGCCAGTGCAGCCCCAGCCCAAACCCCACACTACAAACAGCTGCTGAGCTTTCAGCCCTTCACCCTTCCCCAGCCACCAGCCCAGAAGTCCATCTCCTTGATTACCAACTCCTTCACCTCATATTTCCACGCACGAAGCACAAAACCTCACAGCACAGCAACTAACACATTAAAGCAATAAATATCTGTGTATTGATATAAATCTTCACATGAATATTTTGGTCACAACCCGCATTGATTTTCCCCCTACCAACCCCCCCACCCCTCTTGCTTCACTCAGACATTATCGATGTGGTGATATTTTCATGCACTACAGGAACACTTTCTCCTCTCAGAAGGAAATGGATGAAGAAAGTCAGCCCAACCACAACTGTGTCGACAGCCACATCGTGAGCCCAGACGTCTTCCAAGGGCTGAAGGACAATTTCATGTGACCCTCGTTATGCTTTTAATCTTATTCTCTTGACTTTGGGACTGATTCAGGCTAGTTGGTGAAGCTCACTGGAAGGTAAAGAAGCTCTCCATAACTGGGATGCATCTGAACATTTCTAACAAGCCCTGTTCTCCCCCCTAACTGGGGCTGGTGATAAACCACAGCTCCTCTCCCAGCCTCTCCAAGCACCCAGGTAACGCAAAGGAAGACTTGAGGAGTAGTCAAGTCACCAACCACCTAAGATTGGGCTGGAAATCTTCCTTTAGGGTGCAGGTGGCACTAAAGGATGCAGCTCGAGGACACCAACAAGGCTCATGATGCTGACAATCAGGAAAACAAATGGCACTACCCACCCTCTCATCACCATGTCCTGTGGGACAGAGGAATCTCCTCCTCAGAGCTTCAGCCCAACACACAGACGCCAGATGAAAAAGGCACATCACAGAAACACAGAACATTAGGGATTAGAAGGGACCTCAAAAGATCATCCGGTCCAATCCCACTGCCACCGCAGGATCCCCTAGATCCAGTCACACAGGAACATGGCCAGGTGGGTTTTAAATGTCTCCAGAGAAGGAGACTGCACAACCCCCTGGGCAGCCCCTTCCAGCGCTCTGTCACCCTCACTAGGAAGAAGTTCCTTCTCATAGTGATGTGGAACCTCCTCTGTTCCAACTCCCACCCACTGCCCCTTGTCCTATCACTAGATGACACTGAGAAGATGGTGTCACAGCAAGGCAGAGGAGCTCTCATCACGTTTATCTCCAGATCAAGAGGCAGGAATGAAAGCAAGCCACAAGCTCTGCTGCAGTGGGGTGAGCCCAGCCACAGCATCTCCAGTGCACAGGGAGGCACAGGAATCTAATTTACTGGGGTCAACTTGGTTTTTGAGCAGGGAACAGCCGGCTGCAGCAGGAGGGGACACCACCACCAATTTGCTGTACATTTTAAAGCTGTTCAGAAAGTTACTGCCCTACACCCCGGTGCATCCATCCGCACGCAGCTCTTGGTTCATGGCCATGCCAGAGCCGCCCCTCCGTCTTTAGCATCTGGGGTCCCAGCTCCGCTAACTGGGATTTAATTTGCTCCTGCTAATATTTTCTCCGTGCTATTAGGTCATGTTTCCCTTTCCACTCGAAAGGCATCTTCAGCTTCCTGGCAGCATCGAAATTAAAGAGAAATCATTAGAAAGCAGAAGGCCAGGGCCGTGCAAATCGCACCCCACAGAAGATTATTTCCAAACAATGAAATTAATTGGTGTCATCAGCCACTAGCAGGAAGGCAGAGTTTGCATTAAAACACATACAGGGATTACTGACAGCCCGGGCCTCCTCATACATAAAACATCGGATGGCATCATTTTAGCTTATTTTATTATTTTCTAGGCACGAAGGCTTCTCCCCCACATGAGCTGCAAAAGAGAGCTGCAGCACACGGAGAGATGCATCTGGGCTAGTGACTGCACAGCATCACTCCGGCTCAGGACAGCCAGGAAGCATTTCGGGACCTAGTGGGTTTAGCTGCATGGCTTGAAGCACTGGAATCATTCTGACTGTCAGAGGACAAGTGCTCCACACCTTGTGCAAGTGAATCACAGAGCATCAGGGACTGGAAGGGACCTGGAAAGATCGTCCAGTCCAACCCCCCTGCCACAGCAGGATCACCTAGATCCAGTCGCACAGGAACCTCCAAACCTCACAGGGCAAACTGTCCCCTCCCCAGGCAAATG
Organism: Phoeniculus purpureus; assembly: GCA_028565055.1. Taxonomy (NCBI): domain Eukaryota; kingdom Metazoa; phylum Chordata; class Aves; order Bucerotiformes; family Phoeniculidae; genus Phoeniculus; species Phoeniculus purpureus. The sequence goes on from JAOXOE010031187.1 coordinate 4,304, forward strand.
AATTTCCTGTAGCCCTACAAAGATGGGCTACCCAAATTTACTGGTTTCTTTTGGACTTTTGGGATGCAAAGACTTGGCTGTTGTGACACTTCAGGGAGCAAATCCCACAGCAAACTACTCGATCCTAGCGTAGAATCACAGGGTTGGAAGGGAACCTCCAAACGGCATCTAGCCCAAGTCCCCTGCACCAAGCACGGCCAGCACTTACTAGACCAGGTAGCCCAGAGCCCCAGCCAGACTGACCTTGAATGGCTCCAGGGATGGGGCCTCCACCCCCTCTCTGGACAGCCTGTTCCAGGGGTCCCTCACTTTCAGATTGAAGAGCCTTTTCCTCCTGTTGAGCCACAATCTCTCCCTTTCCAGCTTCAAACCAGGACCCCTCATCCTATCATTCCTTGCCCTTGTGAACAGCCTTCCCCTGCCTTCTGATAGCCCCTTTCAGGGATTGGAAGGTCACTATAAGGTTTTCTCCAGAGCCTTCTCCTCCTCTTCAGGCTGAACCACCTCAAACAACCCAGGCATAACCACCGTTCAGCTCCCAGACCCTAAACCAGCCACTCTCCTGATCCTCTAAGGTTCAGGTTTGGGTTTAAAGCATCTTCCTGAGCTGTCCCACCACATCAAGGTCTGGTGACCCACAGAAGCCACACAAGCAAGAGCAGTGGAATTCTGGCCGTGGCTATGGATGTTGGGGGGATATAACCAAACATTCAAAGTTCCTGTGCGACTGGATCTAGATGATCCTGCTCTGGCAAGGGGATTGGACTAGATGATCTTTCGAGGTCCCTTCCAATCCTTGATGTTCTGTGATTCTGACTATCCAAACCCATCAAACCTACCCACTTGAGCAAGGCAGACAAGGTCACCATCTGAGCAGAGTAAATGCTGTGGTGCTGCCATTGCCACGGCGCTAAAACAAGCCAAGGACGATTAATCCCGCGTCTCCAGAAGGCCTGGATGAATGTGTTTTGCTTCGGAAGAAAAAGAATAAATAGTAGCCTCGAGTCAGGATAATATTTATTCACATGCTCCACTTTGAAGTTCAAGCCCCGTCGACTTCACGTGGTGTTTGCACACGCGGAACCTCCTCGAGAAGAGGGTTTTGTGAAACCACAGCCCCGAGCGGGGAGAGGAAGAAAGGAAACTGTTCAAACCCAGGTATTTACCAAGGAAAATAAGCCTCAGCACCAGGGGAATTATCACTGTCTCTCTCAAACACAAAGGAGAATCTAAACGGGTTTATTCTTGCACCTCACCCCAAGACCGTGCAGACCTGGAGAGTAATTCTCTCAGGTTCAGGGAACTGAATGTCATGGCAGGAAAAGCAAATCGAGAAGAGCCCAGTTAATCTCCAGGATAAATCCCCACTCGCTTGGTTTCTGCCATAAAGAGGGATTTCCTCTACCCTGCCATGTCTTGGGCTCATTTCCACACTCACATGAACACCTGGAGGGCTGCAGCAGGGAAACGGGCAGGACGTGTCTCTCCGCATCAGCAGGGAGGAACGTGCTGGGGTTGATGGCAACGTGACCACAGCAAAGCCTTGAAAAGCGCCGTCGCATCCAGCATCCCCACAGCAAAGTCCTGCCCAGCCCCAGAGAGGAGGAGCTGCTTGAGACATGAGTTTCCCCTCTAAGACACTTCCACTGTCTTCACAGAATCACAGAACGTTAGGGATGGGAAGGGACCTCAAAAGATCAGCCAGTCCAATCCCACTGCCACAGCAGGAGCACCTAGACCAAGCCGCACAGGAACGTATCCACCAGGTGGGTTTGAAACGCCTCCAGAGAAGGAGACTCCACAACCCCCCCGGGGCAGCCCCTTCCAAGGACTCTGTCACCCTCACTGGGAAGAACGTCCTTCCCATACTGATGTGGAACCTCCTCTGCTCCAGCTATCACCCATTGCCCCTTGTCCTATCATTTGATGACACCGAGCATAGCCTGACTCCATCCTCCTGACACCCACCCTTCACATATTGATCAACATCCATGGGGTCACCCCTCAGTCTCCTTTTTTTGCCAGCTCAAGAGCCCCAGCTCCTTCAGCATTTCCTCAGCAGGGAGATGCTCCCCTCCATCATCTCTGCAGCTCTGTGCTGGGCTCTCTCCAGCAGCTCTGTGACCTTCTGGAACTGAGGAGCCCAGAACTGGACACAACATTCCAGATGCGGTCTCACCTTCACCAGCCCCAGGCTGGGCAATGAGGCAGCAGCTTTCCCCAGCCACCCTCAGCACCTGTGCTCCAAGTTTCAGGTCACAGGGTGGAAAACCTCGATGAGGTTTGCACAGCACATGCCAAAGAGCACAAGAGCAAACAGCCCAGCCTTCTCCAAGCAGACCTACCAAGAAAGTAACACAGCAAAGAGCCACCTTTTAACTCCTTCCTTACCCCAAAAAAGCAGGGAATGGGGTTTTATTTCCCCCCAAAAAAATTCCAAGCACACCCTAGACAACCATCAGTACCCAAATTCCTCTCCAGTTCACCTCCAAAATGAATGGAGCAGCTGGGAAAAAATTTCCCTCCCCGTATCCTGCATCTCTTATCTCTCTCCGTGGGTCTCCTGACCAACTTTACTCAACGCGTGGGTAAAGCAGGAGGCTGAATTACAGCCAGATAATGAACTCCTCTGGGTAATAAGGTCTCTTACCCGACCTTTCCTCTAGTCGGGTGACTCATATTTATAGTCATGCTTCATTTTTCCTTAAGTGTGCCCTTGTTACGCCATTTACTCGTTTATGCTGCAGGAGAGAATAGGGGGAAAATGGATTTAATGGAGCTGGAAATAGAAGGCAGCGAAACCACAAAAGTCTCCAGATCTGCTTGTCCTTCAGACAGCAACAGGAACTCGCCGCGACTCGCCTCCATCGATCGCTTACCCTCTTTACAAGCCTTTCCATGGCTAAGACGGAGCTGGAGAAGCATCTGGGACAAGCAAAGCGCCTCGAGTGAAATGGTTTTTGGCTGCTTGACACCCTTGTAACACACGGTGCAAACACAAGAGCCTGCTGCAGCTCGTGCTGAGACTTCACAGAACCCGGTGGCTCCCTGGGATGGGCAACAAGGATGCTGCTTTCAAAGAGCTTTCTCCAGCATCACCACCTACCACCTTGAAGGCTGAAACTCTTTCTATCTGCTTCCAGTGCTGTCAGCACTGCCCCTTGAGAGGATCACAGAACATTAGGGATCGGAAGGGACCTCGAAAGATCATCTAGTCCAATCCACACTGCCACAGCAGGACCACCTAGATCCAGCTGCAGAAGAACATGTCCAGGTGGGTTTTAAATGCCTTCAGAGAAGGAGGCTCCACAACCCGCCCTGGGCAGCCCCTTCCAGTGCCCTGTCACCCTCACCATGAAGTTCCTTTTCCTTGTGTTTTGAAGGTCTCTGCCCAAGAAGCCCAAAGCTGAGCATCCCTGACCACAGAGCAGCATCCCCCTGGCATGCACTTGTAGCCTGCTCTGGGGCAGCTTTTCTTCACCTTCCTCTGCTTTTCAACTTCTCCTCTGATCAAGGATAAAACTGATTAGCTGCCCAAACACTGCAATAAGGTGGTTGAGGCTCTGTTGCTCCTCTGAAGGATAACTGCTCTTCTGTGAGCCATTGACCACGAAGAGGCACATTACATGAAGCCAGCAGGTGCGCCAAGTGCTCCCTTCAAGGGATAATTAAACCCCTTTATGTACCAGAAAATGGCTGTGGAGGTGGGAGAGGCTGCCCACAGCCCTGGTGAGCACCACTGCATCTGCAGAGGGGAGGTGGGCAGCACAGGCTGAGCCTAGGGCACCTTTCTGCTGGGCTCCTCACCAAAGGGCAGAAAGAATCACAGAGCATTAGGGATTGGAAGGGACCTCAAAAGATCATCCAGTCCAATCCCCCCACCACAGCAGTATCCCCTAGAAGAACTAGATGATCTTTCGAGGTCCCTTCCAATCCCTAATGTTCTGTGAACTGAGTTGTCATCTCACCGCAGCTCTCTCCTCTCCACTGCCCAACCTGACCATCAGTCCTGAGGCTCTGCCAGCAGTGGAGAGCCATTGGGATGAATTCTGCTTCCCTGACAAAGCCACTGCAGCCCACAGTCTGTCCTGCAGGGAGAACTCCTGAGAGGTTTTATGATAGAGGAGACTTCAGGGTAGTCCACACCACCAGCACTTCAGCCCAGTGCCCAGGTACTTCTCCTGTCGCGAGCACAACCCACAGGCAGGAAAACCACCTCTTCCACCCATTCCTGCTCCCCCTTCCAGGACCTGCTGCTCCAGCTTCAAGGCTGCAAACAGAGGGAAACCAGTCTGAACTGACCTGTAATTTCACAGCACGAATCTGCTGTGTGGACCTACCACAAGTGCTCTGGAACCAGGAGACGGTCCAAAGCTGCCCAGTCTCTAATGTTATGATGAAAACCTCCTCTCTGGCATGTTTCTTACAGCCTCAGCCCCAGGAATGCTGCAATTACTTGGGAACCCAGTGCTCAGGTTTGTTTTTCACTTTCAGCCCTCTGCAACAGCAGCTAAAGCCTGAAGCTCTACCTAGGTGCTCCCTGTTTGTTTTTAAAAAAGCCTTCTAGAAATGACCCTGTAGTGAAGCTGTTTTTCAAAGAAATAACCTGCTCTGAGAGTACCTCTGTCATACACCCCAAACGCTCTGCAACACCAGCAGATGACTGCACAGGCAGCACAGGAGTCTGCTGCAAGTTCTTGCAACACCAGCCAGGGAGCAGAAGGTCCAGGCAGAGCCAGCAAGACCCTCCCCACTCAAGGGACAGCAATTGTGAGAAAGCAAAGGACACAACCACAAATATCCCTGCTCCAAGCACGGTTCAAGGCTCAACCTCCCCAAACCCCTCAGCCTCACAACTCTTCCGCAAGCCCTTCCCTGAGCTACCAGCTGAGCTGCTGCTCTCAGAGCCCTGTACCCCTGGCTGTCCCAGTCTACCCCCAGAAAAGTACATCTGGCACCTCATCAGTGTAAACACACATCAGTGGGACCTCAGCAGACAGAAGTTAACCCTTCATCCTCATTTGGAGACCTTTAAAACCCACCTGGGAATGTTCCTGTGCAACTTGGTCTAGGTGATCCTGCTGTGGCAGGGAGACTGGACTGGATGATCTTTGGAGGTCCCTTCCAATCCCTAATGTTCTGTGATCCTCCCCAAATCCCTCCCTCATATTCTCCCCTTTTCCATCTCCCACTGGCACTTAGGATCTCCAACCAAGGGGATAACCAGTACACCCCAGTCACCCAGGAAGGGTGGAGGAGAAGTTTTGACCGGAACGTGGCCAGCACTAATGGCCAAGCTGCTGTGAGGGGAAACGTCATCGATGCACAAATGGAATTTGCCACGAGGCATTTCAAGAGTCAATTCTTCACACTCCAGTAATTAGAACAATATTATGAAAAAATAAGCGAGGGGCAGGGCAGGAGGCAGCTCACACACTGCGACTTGGCTGCTGGAGGGAAGGGGCTGAGCAAACAAAGAGTCAAGTGAAGCCTCCAGGCAAAGAGTCCTTTGCATGACTCCCTGCAGGTTGAATTGAACCCAAGAGTTCATCCACTTCCAACTGTAGATTTCCCTCTGCATGGGGGTTTTTGAGTTATAGTTCGTATTGAGATCAAATATGGGCTAACGATCCTGACCCTGCTTCCTTCTTCACCTCAGAAATGCCATCAAGGTTAACAACAGGGTTTTTTCCCCTTCCAGGCCAACACATTCAATTCAAGGTCCTGCTATGGACTCTCCGAGTGACTAATGACTCTGTGGATGAGCCAAGCCATCGTAACAGTCTAGTCCTGTTGAGCACCCTGTCCCAAAACACAGAATCCTATACTACAGAGAAGCTCTGTACTAGGTCTGTAAAAATCAGGGCACCCCAAATCATTGTATTAAAATCATCTCCCTGTCCGCACCTACTGTAATGGGATGAAACATCCCAGCTGAAAGAGAGAACAGAACCAAACAAACCTACTCGCTGGTGGATTCATCACTAACATGTCCCCAGCTGCTCTCCAGGGAACAGAATCACAGAACATTAGGGATTGGAAGGGACCTCAAAAGATCAGCCAGTCCAATGCCCCACCACAGCAGGACCCCTAGATCCAGTCGCATGCGAACACGGCCAGGCGGGTTTTAAACGTCTCCAGAGAAGGAGTCTCCACAACCCCCCTGGGCAGCCCCTGCCAGGGCTCTGGCACTCTCACTGGGAAGAAGGTCCTTCTCACATTGATGTGGAACCTCCTCTGTCCCAGCTCACACCCACTGTCCCTTCTCCTATCATTGGGTGCCCCTGAGCAGAGCCTGGCTCCATCCTCCTGACACCCACCCTTCACATATTGACCAACATTCATGGGGTCACCCCTCAGGTTCCTTTTTTCCAGGCTCAAGAGCCCCAGCTCCCTCAGCCTGTCCTCAGCAGGGAGAAGCTCCACTCACTTTATCATCTCTGTGGCTCTGGACTCTTTCAAGGAGCTGTGTCCTTCTGGAACTGAGGGTCTAGAACTGGTGGACTCCAGACTTGCCGCTGCTCTCCCGTGCCCCACTCTGGTGTGGTGTGGCCATGTGCAGAGCCCCCACAGCCAGCTCAGACCAGTCATTTCCAGGAGCCAGCAGGAGCAGTTCATTTGCTGTGCAAACACAGCCCGTGCAGAGCCAGCCTGTGAGCAGGGCTGATGTGTGGAGTTGAACACAGACGCTGCACAATGGTTTTTCATATCTGCTGGAAGTGGGACTCGGCCAGTTCAATTCACATCTGCAACCAACTGTGATCTCAGCCCTGCTGCTGGAGCACAGAAGTCCTTTTGATAAATCTCCACGCACAGGGACTAGCGCACGATTTCCGCATGAGAGAAATATATTCAGTTTATTCTAATAATCTTTACAGTCCACTGGCCTGGAAGAGTGTCTCTTTCCCATCGGAGGGCTGTTGCACCCCATAAAGGTCAGGTACATGGCTGAGAGAGCAGACAGCAGTGCTCCTGAGCATCCTGGTTCTCCAAGAACTACTTCTCATTTAGTCTTCCAGCACAAACCTCCAGCTGCTTTGTCTCTTGCATGTGTCAGGGAAGAGGAGGGTGCCACAGGAATCCCTTGATATCTCAACTCAGTGCTTGCACGAAGCCAAGAGAGAGACAGAAGAGGGCACCTGTACATCTAAGGGACATCCATGGTGTCTCCAAGGATGCAAAGAGCTGTGGAAAGGTCTCCCTACTCTTTAAATGTCTTCAAGTTGACTCTTAAAGGATGTGAGAGCCACATCTGTGCACAGGACTGCCAGGTCTGTCACTGTTCTGCAGGGACTGCTGCTGCTGCTTGGGCCACATCCACACAAACTCTTCAGACAGCACAGAATCCAAGTGTAGTGTAAGATGTCCTCTCTGCTCCTTCATGTTCAGGGTTCAGCCTGTGGCAGAGCTACTGAGCATCATGCTGCAGCTTTGAGACCTTTCAAGCCAGAGGGATGCTCCAGAGCTACCTGAAGTCAGGGGTGGCAAATGGAAGAGGTGGAGACCTGGAAAGTGGAGCATGGCAGGAGCAGCAGAGAAGGTGCTTTTCATCAGCAGTTCTTCCATCAGCAGTTTTCCTCAACATAAAGGCAAAAAGACGAAGCCCTGTTCCACGATTAAGGTGGGAAATGCTGCCATCACCACCCCAAATCCTAGAACATCAGAAGGGACCTTAAAAGATCATCTGGTCCAACTCGCCCCACCACAGAACACAGGAACTTCTTGTGCTGATCTAGGCTTTACTTCCAACCCATTTGCCCATCGTTTCTCCCCCTCAAGTATCAACCACCTTTTTCAAAACTTAAGTAACAGGCTGTGAAATCCCCACCATCTGTCAGCCACGGAGAAACCTCCACCACAGCTCCTCCGGTCCGTCCCACGCAAGCCTTCCTCATTAAG
>JAOXOE010031188.1:0-12202 GCA_028565055.1 Phoeniculus purpureus
TAATGCATGGGGGAGACTGGCTAGTCCTGGGTGACTCCCCTGATGGACCTTCATCCCCATCATCATTTATTTGTCCCTCCAATTCCAGAGCCCCATACCAGCTGTGCAAGGGCAACCAGGAAGGGGAAGGGGAGGGATGCTGGGATGGGGTTCACCTGTCTCACCGAGCAGGGACCTGCTTCCTTTCCCCCTTACTTCTTTGGTTATCTCCAAATACATGTCGCCATGTTCTTCTTCACAGGAGGTTTAGTTCTAGTAGCCCTGCTCACAACCATAGCTGTATTTTTTTTTGTTTTTACCATTTTCAATTACTTCTCTCTCTCTCTTTTTTTTTTTTTCCCCCTTCTCCTCCCTTTCCCCTCTGTAAACTAGAAGGCTCTTATGAAAACAGCCCGCTATGTTACCACGTAGGCACGCAGCCCGCAGCTCCTCGCAGGAAAAGAGCAGAAACTGACCCCAATCTGGGCTAAATTTCGATTTTCCCGCGGTCCACGGCAATCTCCGTCCCCGCTACATTACCATGTAGGCACGCAGCCCATGGCTTCTCGCAGGAAAAGAGGAAAAAAATGTATTTGAAAAGAAATGAGAAATGTACTTCTATCTTCTCTTTAGTTGGTCTAAAAAATAGCATAAAGAGTCTCTGAAGAATAGTAAAGTCTATCCCTTTGCATCTGATGCTGGAAATCAAGAACTTGTGCACATTTAGAGACATCATTTAGTGGTTGCCTGGCAGTGTTAGATCAAGGCTTGGACTTTATGATCTTAAATTTCTCTTCCAACCAATGAAATTCTGTATTCTGTGATTTCTTTATTTTTGTTCCACTGGTTTTGAACAGGACTGGCATCTTCCTGTGGAAACTCAAAATTTTGCATCTCTCTTGACCTTTTAGCTCCTTAGACTGTTGATAAATGCATTCACTGCAGTAGTGCCAAAGACTCACTATAATAGTAATGCTAGCAAAACGGAAGTTATGCTGGTAAAGGCTGATCTAGATTGTCCTTGAAATTTATTTCTATAGTCAGGTGGCAAACTATTTCACACCATCTGAAAAGGTGGACTTCTCTTTTCTGTGTTGCCTCAGGAAAAGAATATTTAACTGGGCAAATATATCTTCAAGTGTAGATGCTACACCTCCAGCCTTAGTTGGTATCTGTGCATTTAAAGTCATGTTTCACGCTCATTTATGGAGATTTTTTTTATTGGCTTTGTTTTAGTTGAAGGAAATATGATTCTCAAATGCCTTCTGTTACTTAAGATACTATTGGGAATTAAAAACAAAAGAACAGACTTTGCTTCTATCCTATATGAAGGTATGTCAACATCTGGAATTGTGTGGTAGAATACTTTGAAGATTGAACTTGATGATCTTACAGGTCTTTTCCAACCAAAGATATTCTGTGATTCAATCCTGTACTTTTCAGAACATGGCGAAGGTGCAATTCTTCCCAAGGCATCATGGTCTTGAGTAGAGAAAGGGAAGTACAGCCTATCAACCATCCATGCTAGGTCTTCAGCCTTTTCACCCCAAAAAGCTATTACCCCTCCATTTGACTCTACCTCTATCTAGCATAATTTGGGTGGAGACTTGACTAAAATAGTTACAGATGTTTAGCCTGTACTCTTCTATGCATATTAGCATATTGAGAAGCACAAATTTAAATATTAATTTTGCAGTTAGGTTGGCAAAAATCTTTGCTTGTATACCAAGACCTTCAACATTCTCTTCTTTTCTCAGTTTTAGCCAAAACAGAGCTGTCTTTTCTTCACAAGACTCTCTCCTTTGACTGTTATTTACGCCAGCAAAAGGAATTGTCACCGTTATCTTTAGCGATAACAGGAATCCTGTGCTTGCAAATACCTTAGCCTTTTGTACAGAATTCCTACATACCTTAATACCATCTTGTATGCCAGCATGTGAATGTATTATATTCTCCTGATTCTTTGGGGTTGTTTGTTAGGTTTTTTTGCATTCCTTTTCTTGACTTCTGGGAAGATAACCATTAACATTGAGACCTGGGAAAGAAAAGAGCAAAAAACCCAAGTGTGCGTCTGCAGTTTTTTGAAAGGCAAATGCATATTTACCCGTACTAGGTAATGTATTAAATTTATTAAAGACTCAGGTAATGCAGTCATCCTTCTAGCAGTTGTAGTATTTTGAGGTAGAAGTTTCTTTTATGACCAACTATCTTAATGTGGAAGCCGTGCATGTGTGATTTTACTTGTTTGACTTGAACTTCTCCCTTAGCTCAAGGACTCTTGTTACACTGTCCCATATATGTACAGTCGCGGAAGTGAAAAAAATAATTCAGCATTTCTCTCCATCTCTGCAAAAACAAGACATTTGGATTAGTCATGGGAAAGTAGTAAATTACTACTTTCCAAGAGCAAAGTGGCACTGAATTTTGAAGTTAGTTCCCTGTGTATAAAGGTAGCTAGGTCAATGGCTTTAAATCAAAAGTCTGGTAGGAATATAGCCCTGCATTATTGTGCTGGGTTATATGTTGGGACCCAGAAAAAACTCGTGTATCTCCCAAACCACTCACCTCTGCCCCTCAGTAGGAACAGAAAATGTGGGGTAGGGTTCCAAGGGTGAGGTAGTTCCAGTGGGACCATCGGGAAAAGCCAGTGGGTGTGACTCAGGCAGTCCTGGCCAGTCGCAGAAGAAAGAGGACTCATGGCTCCCATGCTCTGATCTACTGCCCAGCCCACCTACCTTCTCCTGCACTCTAGTTAAGCTTTTATCAACTGTTAGTGGTAATTCAGGAGGGACTCTATCTCCAACTTTAAGGCGTTTTTGCCTTAAATTAGTTATAAGTGTGGTTCTGTTTTCTGAAGTGGAAGGAGGGCTGCTGGGGTTTGGGTGCGTGGTTGCCAGGTGAGCGCTGGCACGGCACAGCGCAGGGGTTTATGTTCCCTTCCTGTATTGGTGAGATGGGAATCTGACAATCTGTTTTGGAGGCTTCCGCCTTTGAACCTCAAATCAGCACAGATTAATTGGTGCCAAAACCCAGGAGAAAAATCAGATACTGAAGGGAAATCGGGGTGATAATTTAAATATGTGGTGTAATGGAAAACTAGACAAAATGTGGCAACACATGACGTATCTGATGGCTAGCTGCACGTTTACATATGTGCTCCATCCTGCAGTGGCCTGGATGTTTTCATTCATGCTTGAGTCAGCTCTGAATACTGCAGTAGAATGGGTTAAGAAACTGCCAACTCATATTTGGGAGCAATTAATGTATGTGTGGGTTGTGACTAGTTGCTCACTTGGTGTATGTAGTGACTCTAATTGCTCTTTTCCCACTCCTGAGGAAGAACAGGACTGTGACAGTGACTGCAGAGATGTACTGTTCTTTTATTTGTTTATACTCTCAATGTACTTTAATCTGCTTCAGGCATGGCCAGACATCAAGTCCTTAGGCAGGAGGATAATCATCATATTGAGATCAGTGGCAGTCAGTCAAGATGTGTCGGCTGCATCTGCTGTCTCAACCACCTCAATGGTTGCACCTAATCCAGCAATACCTGTCGTCTCAACTACTCCAGCTGTTTCTGCAGTTACAGCATCTCCACCTGTTGCAGCAACCCCCACTGTCATAATCTTACCACCAACCATGACTGATACTTAAAGTATCTCCACTATCATTGCTCAAGTGGCTGGAGTCAAGAAGAACCCTACACATGGTTGAGGAGCAGTCACAACAAGTGGCAATGAGACAGAGGTAGTGGAGGACAAGATGAAAGAAGGAAAAGCACCTTCTGGAGGAGAAGCAACTGCTGTGATGGGGAAGATAGACAGCCAAGATGCACTAGAACTATGTCGCCACATGAGTGAGATTCCAACTCAGACACCCCTTATTCCTTCAGAGACATAAGAGTACTCAGAAAGGACTATACCCAAAGGTCAAATGAATCCCTGCTGGCCTGGATTTTACAGTGCTATGACACTGGAGCTGATACCTTGACTTTAACTAGAAGAGAAGCCAAGCAGCTTGGATCATTGGGTAGAGATGACAGAGTTGACAGTGCGATTGTGACACACGGTGGGAATGTCAGGCTATGGGGGCATCTGTTGTACACCATAGGCGCAAGATACCCCACCGAAGATGACCTCGACTGGCATCTTCCCAAATGGACCACCATAGAGCAGGGTGTCCAAGCCTTGGGAGAGATGGCATGCCATGGAATACTCTATAATCCAAGGAGGAATGAAGGGACGACTCTAGACAATGAACCTGTCTATAGGAATATGTCAAGAAAGCTTGCACGGTGTGCACCCCCTGCAAATGCAAATTCTCTGGCAGTGTGGATTGCAAATTGGCATGAAAACCCTCCTCTAAATATCGGAGAAACTGTGCAACAACTCAGACAATTTGAGGACATTGTCAAGTGCCCTGCTTGGGTGGCTTCTCTCACTGAAGAGATCAAAGCATTGGTCGCTGAACAGATAGAGGCTGTCAGAGAGTCGGTCACTGAGCAGATCAAGGAATTGCAAGAGACGATGTCTGAGAAAGAAAGACCACTTGACACCAGTGCTGCAGAGAATGTACAAATCTCCTCCATCTTTAAGAGAAAGCCTCAAAGAAAACCAGCCCAAGCTCAATCTCAGGCAGAAAAATTCCAAGGCTTCCTGTGGGGATTGCTGAAAGAAGATGGAGAGGACAGGACAAAGTGGAAGTCAAAACCCACATCAGCTCTGATCACAAGAGTAAAAGAGCTGATGAAGAATGAACATCTTAACAGCAACTTCTCTAAGAAAAGGTTTGCCCTCCCTTGGACAGAGACCAAGGATATGGTCATCTAAGTCTGAGCTAAGCAGGGTAAATGACTCTGAGGATGACTCTTATTTTTATCAACACGGGGGGCCTGCCTTCAGTCATGCAGAGGAGAGGGACACTCAAGTATATTGGACTGTATGGGTTCAATGGTCTGGCACATCAAAAGTTAAGAAATATAGAGTCCTAGTAGATACTGGTGCAGAATACACTGTTATACCTTCAAACTTGAAATTATTGCAGAGCATTTCTATCTGTGGAGTCACTGGAGGTGGACAAGAACTCACTAGGTTGGAGGTTGAAGTAAGCCTCACCAGGGGTGACTGGAGGATACACCCTATAGTGACTGGTTTGGAAGCCCTTGACTTTCTATAAGGAGGGCAATTTGAAGAACCCAGAAGGGTACAAATGGACTCTTGGTGTGGCAGCCATTGAGACTGAAAAGTGTAAGCAGTTATCCACGTCACTTGGCCTGCCAGATGACTCTTCTGTAGTGGGCCTAATGAAAGTGGAAGATCAACAGGTACTCATTGCATCCTGAGTAAAGCAGTGCCGTCAATAGCACACCAACAGGTCCCCATACAGCAATTGATTCATCAATTAGAAAGTCAAGCAGTTATTAGTAGGACTCACTCACCCTACAACAATTATGTGATCAGTCCTCTCTAATATTTTTCAGATAAGGTTGCTGATAAGAATGACTCCATTAAATACTGTTTATCCGACAGCAGTATAAATCTACCAGCAAAGCTAGAAACAGAAACATAATGTGTTGTGTCATATCAAGTCCATGCTTGCTTTCTGGAAGCAAATTTATTTGATCATTTCCACTGTCAATGTTGTCTGACGCAATAGTAGATATTGTGTCTCTGCTTTTGCATAATCTGCGTTAATTCAAGAAGCCAAGTGCTCATCAAATACTTTGGCATTTCCTACTCCTTCCCACCTTTTCATCTGACAACAAACTGTGAAAGTGGAGTGGTGTAGAAAGGCGTAAGCCCTTGGTGTAATATGAAGAATAGCCTGATGATCAACAAGGCCATTTAATTACTCATCTTGTGTCCTTCCATCAGATGTGTTAGCAGTCTACACCACACACATTCAAAAGCTACTTGGTTTTTCATAGAATGACAAAGACTGGAACGGACCAATGGAGCATCTATGGAGAACACAAATCTACTGTCTTGAAACCATTACCTCTTACCCTATGGATACATTTTTGGATAAAGGGTCAATGCCTATCTTTACTGTACTTTCCCTTTAAGTACTAAAAGGCTGGTGTAAGGTGTCTCCAGAGGCTTCTCTTCTCCAACTGAACATAGAATCATAAAATCATTAGGGATTGGAAGGGACCTTGAAGGATAGTCTAGTCCAATCCCCCTGCCACAGCAGGATCACCTAGAACAAGTCCCACAGGAACATATCCAGGCAGGTTTAAAATGTCTCCAGAGAAGGAGACTCCACAACCTCCCTGGGCAGCCTGTTCCAGTGCTCCATTATCCTCACTGTGAAGAAGTTACTTCAGATATTTATATGGAACCTCCTATGTTCAAGCTTGCACCCATTGCCCCTTGTCCTACATCCCCAACTCTTGTCAGCCTGCTAACACAGGGGAGGCAATGATCTTCATGGCCTTCCTTTGGATCCACTTTAGCAGGTCCATGTCTTTCTTATGCTAGGGGTTCCAGAGTTGAACACAGTACTCAAGGTGGAGTTCCAAGAGAATGAAGGAGAGAAAGAGAATCGCAGAACATTAGGGATTGGAAAGAACCCTGAAAGATCATCTAGTCCAATCCCTCACCACAGCACGATCACCTAGACCAGGTCACACAGGCACATGACCAGATTGGCTTTAAACATCTTCAGAAAAGGAGACTCCACAACCACCCTGGGCAGCCCATTCCAGTGCTCTGTCACCCTCACCATGAAGTAGTCCCTTCTCATATTTATGTAGAACCTTGAATATTCCAGCTTACACCCTTGCCCTTGTCCTATCATTAGATGACACTGAGAAGAGCCTGACTCCATCCACCTCAACCTGTTGGCCACAGTTCCTTTAATGCAGCTCAGAACACAAATGATTTTCTGAGCTGCACTTGCACATTGCTGGCTCATGCCCATCATAACTCCCAAATCCTTCTTGAATGGGGCTGCTTTCGATAGTAAATAATCAATAATAAATAGCCTGATGTAATTCACCAACAGTCTATAACAGGACAACATATCAATACAAATAAATTTTATAGTAAGTAACTCACTTGAAGTTGCCATCAGCAAGACAAATGAAAGTTGTAGGACAAAGTCCATACTGTCCTTTCAGTCTCCTGGAAGATGCATTAAACATGAATGACCCAGAAAAGAAAAAAGAAGTATAAAAGCATAAAATATTTAAAAGCATAAAATTTTGAACTTGTGTTTTTGTAGTAGAGTATATAACTGCAAGGTGTGAAATAGTAGGCATGCTTTTTTCTGAGAAAATCCTGCACCCTTTTCCAAAAAAAAAAATCAAAAAACCTAAATTAATGTCTGAAAAATTGTCTATGACTTCCTAACTTCCTAAGCAGAATTAATAGTTTTAGAAATTAACACTAATGACAAATACTTCATGACTCAAAAATGTGTTTTTTTAATTTTTCCTTACCAATATTTTCATAGAAACTTCACTATACATAAAATAATTGTGCCTTTATAACATTTAAATTAATAATCAAAGTTTTTCTTTGAGAGCATTAGTTTGTTTTTCTAAGAGCTATACATACATTTCTGATTAGTAAGGTAATGGTGTTAATTAGACTGGTAATGTTGACTCTGATAAGGGTACTCTGGACAAGAAAAAAAACAATTTCAATGAAGTAGTAAATCATTATTCACAACCGTTTATTGTCAGTATTCTAATTTAAAGAAGCACTCTTGCTCAGTCAGACATCTCTTGAGCCCTGTTTTTGCTGAAAATGCAAGCTTCCTCCAGACATTAACATTCAGTAGCATTTTTATAGTTGATGCTGAATTTCTCCAAGCTAGGCTTTCTCCAAGCTAAGCTGAGGCATTTTGATCACTTACTGTGCTTGTAATAATTATGCTGAAGCTGTTTGGATTATTCTTATGCAGAAAGTTAATTAAATAGCTTTTTAGAAATTTAGAGTATAGTTTTTAAGTGCAACAGTGACATAAATTATTATATCTGTTTTTAAACCTACAAAGGTAATAACAAAGAGGAACTAAATTGTTGAAATGGTGCCATGACCATTGATTGTGTCGAGTTTAGGTCTACTGAGTCATAGAGCTTTGGTTAAAAGGGCAGAAAGCATGCAACCTTTCTCACAATAAAATGGTCCAGGTGATGGAAGGCTGTATTGTGAAAAACAGCAAATATGAAAATCATTCTTGAAAGAATTTATCAGTAAGTATGATTTTTCTCAGTTTAGAACCATAGAATCATTCAGGTTGGAAAAGACCCTTGAGATCATTGAGTCCAACCATCAACTGTATACAAGTTCACTCTTAGACCATATCCCCCAAGACTACATCTAAGTGACTTTTAAACGCATCCAGGGATGGTGACTCCACCCCACTACCCTGGGCAGCCAATTCCAGTGTCTGACCACTCTGTGAAGAATTTTTTTCCTGATGTTCAGTCTAAACCTACACTGTTGAAGCTTGAAACCATTCCATCTGGTTCTGTCACTAATTACCTGTGAGAAGACACCAGCACAACATCTTTTCAGATAGTTGTAGAGAGCAATGAGGTCTCCCCTAATCCTCCTCTTCCTCAAGCTAAACAGGCCCAACCGTCTCAGTCTTTCCTCATTAGATCTATTCTCCAGGCCCTTCACAAGCTTCACTGTTGTCCTCTGCACTCCCTCCAGTACCTCAATGTCTCCCTTGTACTGAGGTGCCTAAAACTGGACACAGTACTCAAGGTGTGAACAGCCTCACAAGGGCTGAGTACAGAGAAACTCCTGTACTTCCCTACTCCTGCTGGACACACAGTGTCTAATACAGGCCAGGATGCCATTGGCCTTCTTGGCCACCTCGGCACACCACTGGCTCATATTCAGCCACCTGTCAATTAGAAGCCCCAGGTTGTTTTCTGCCAGACTGCTTTCCAGCCACACTTCCCCAGGCCAGTAGCATTGCATGGGATTGTTGTGACCAAAATGCAGGACCTGACACTTGGCACTATCGAAACCTATACAATTATCCTCAGCCGATGGATGCAGTCTGTCAAGGAACCTCTGTATAGCCTTACAGAGAAGGCTGTATAGCCTCCGGCAGATCAACACTCCCTCCCAACTGCAAATTTACTGAGCATGCACTCAATCACCTCATCAAGGTCATTGATCAAGATGTTGAACAAAAGTGGCTCCAGTCCTGAGCCCTGGGGGCACCACTCATGGCTGGGCTCCAGATGGACTTAACTCCATTGAGTTAAATGTTCTTTTCTGCAGCCAGCTTCACTTTTCTGAATGCAGTATACTCTGAATATTGTTGTTTATGACAGTCTCTGGGCAGGATGTTGTCTTACAAAATAGGAGGAAATAAAAAAAATAAAACAAAGACAAAGCTTGCAATCTAAACCTGCTCTGGTACAACTTGAGGCCATTTCCTCTTTTTCCATCACTAGTGACATGCGAGAAAGGACAGACTACCACCTCTCTACAACCTCCTTTCAGGTAGTTGTAAAGGGAAATAAAGTTCTGCCCTCAACTTCCATTCTCCAGACTAAACAATCCCAGCTCTCTTAGCCTCTTCTTTTTGCTCTTCCTCTCTAAAAGACTGATAAATAGCATTCTCTTGAAACATTGTCTTGAAGCATTCTACTGTTGTTTTTTGCTGTGCTAGGAAGTGAATTCAAACAGGCTGAACTAAAACTAACTATTTTGGAAAGTTATTTTTGGCTTGTGTAGATGCACTGTTTGAATTTGTCACATATAGCCAAAGCAGTTGTACCAGCAGAATATGAGTCAGTGACCAAAGTGCTGGGGTGGCTTGGGAAGCAGGAGACCTTCTTAAGCTAGATTAACATACTGTGAAACAGAAGTAGTTCCTGTTCATCTGCTTAGTCATAACTAACTCTGGCAATGGAAATGAGCATTTCCAGGATTGGACCTTCAGTTGTGTATTTTTATGTCTGTACTAATATAACATACTATTATTCTTACAAATTCTCTTCAGGAAAATCCTGCTAGTTGGTTCTAATGTGACATTTCTGGTTTAACTCAGCATTTTTGCTGCCAGGAATGTTAAGTATGATTTATCCTGAGAATGAAGAGAGATTTTCCCCTCAGAAGCCATGACAAAGGCTACCTGCTTTCATTCCCATCTTTTGATCACGGGGAAAATCATCAGTGGCAGAGGTAATTCACAGATTTTGGAAACATGAGTGACAAATCCAGCAAAACCAAGAATGTATTTTTAATAATTATCATGATACTACTCTGTGTTTTAAAAATAGTAAGTTATGGTGCTGTTAATGCTCACTGCTTCACAGAAGCAGGTTCTGCCTTTAATCTTCACAGATTTTTACCGATGCACAAAAGATAACTATGTTTTTCTGTTTTCAATGTATTTTGAAGTTCTATATGCAATCAGTTGAGATGAGAAAAGCATGAATTTTGTAAATCCTTTGTATGAAGGATAAGACACAGAAATGGGAACTAGAGGTGAGAATTGCTTCTGATTGTGCCATGGATCTCTCGTGTAATCCTGGGCAAATCACCCAGCTCTCTGAATAGATCAGAGATTTAAATTCATAGATAAATATTTTTCTAAATCTAGTAAACAATCTCTTATGGCTCTGTTTGTCTTGTCAGTAAATGGAAATAATAGTATTACTTTTGCTCACTGTGTAGTTGGAATACTCTTGTGATAGGCTGTACAGAAGTGTTTATGTGCACACCTTAAAATGAAGATTATTTCTTTTGGAAATGCAGAAGACTTGCAAAATTAGTGTCTCTATCCACCTTGAGTTTTATGCCAGCTCTTTTTGTAATTTTTGTTTTATTTTCTGCTTATTTTCAGGGGCTTACTGCAGCAACTAATGGTTCTTTCCAGGGAATACAGATGTTCAGTCCTGCAATTAATATGTAAGTACATTTTCTCTTATTGACGCAGGAGAGGAAGAGGGAACATGGCTGTATTTTCTCTAATCAACATACTCCCTTTTTCATGTAAAACTACAATAAAGCTGTCTGTCAATCACACAAATAATAGAATATTTATTTTTGCAGAAATAAACACATCCAGAAGCCACTTTTCTTGAAAGCTTTTAGCGACCAACCTAAATAATATTTTAGGTCAATGAAAATACACGTATGTAAAACAATTGACACAAAAATCTCATGGTTTTTCAGTGAAACAAACAGACCAAACTAAATATGTTGACAGAATGCTAACTTCAGCTGCAGAAGTGTAGTACAGAACCACCAATGGATGTTTGCAAAATGGAAATTCATGTATTGGAGCCATTCCTATAGCAAAAGTCCAGTCCTAAATTCAGATTCACAGGATCAACCAGGATCATAGAATCATAGAATGCATTGAGCTCAAGGGACCTTTAAGTGTCATCCAGTCCAAGCCTTCCTGCAGTGAGCAGTGACGTCTTCAATTACATCTGGCCACTCAAAGCCTCATTCATTCTGACCTTGAATGTTCCAAGGGATGACGTGTCCACTACCATTCTGAGCAACCTGTTCTAGCATTTCACCACCCTTATTGTAAAAAGCATCTTCCTTATATCTAATCTAAATCTTCCCTCTTTTATTTTTAAATCATTACTCCTTGCCTTGTCACAAGTCTTACTAAAAAGTTCTTTCCCATCGTTTTTGCAGATTTCCTTTCATTACTGAAAGGCTGCAAAATGGTCACCTTGTATCAGCCTTTTCTCCAGGCTGAACAACCCCAACTCTTGCAGCCAGTCCTTATAGAAAAGGTGTTCCAGGTCTCTGATCATTTTCGTGGCCCTCCTCTCGATCTGCTTCAAAAGGCTAATGTCTGTCTTGTTTTGAGGACCCCAGAGGTAGACATAGTATTCCAGGGCAGGTCTCATGAGAGCAGAGAGAGAGAATCACCTCCTTCAACTTGCTGGCCACACTTCTTACAATACAGCTCAAAATGCAATTGACCTTCTAGGCTGTGAGCACACATTGTTGGCTCATGTTGCTGACCTTTTGTTGACCAGTACCCCCAAGTCCTTCTCCACAAGGTTGCTCTCAGTCACATCATCTCCCAGCCTGTACTGATATCAAGGATTGCCCTGAACCAGCTATAGGACTTTACACCTGGCCTTGTTGAACCCTTATTACAACAAGGATGTGTTTGGCTTGTGCCTCTCCAGCCTGTCCAGGTCCCTCTGGATGGCATCCCTGCCCTCCAGCATATCTGCTGCACCACACAGCTTGGTGTCATCAGCAAACTTGCTGAG
>JAOXOE010031189.1:0-12201 GCA_028565055.1 Phoeniculus purpureus
CCCCGCCCCATCCCGCGTGCCCCAGCCGGCCGCGCGCGGGGCGGGGCGGCACTTAAAGGAGCCGCGGTGCGGTGTTAGCGCTGCGGCGCCGCCGCGAGGGGGCGCTGCAGGTGCGCGGGGAGCGGGGGCCGGCCTGGGGGGCAGGCAGCGCCGGTAACTGGCAGCTGCGGCAGTAGAGCTGCAGGAACCCTGTCGCGACCAGCTACTGTGGGTAGGCTCCAACACACACGCACGCACCCCCACCCCCTGCAGCGCGGACACGTGGCGCCCGCTCCTGGCTCAGCACCGGGAACAACGGGCTCCCGCCCTGCGGAAGGCGCAGCCGCCGCTAAAGCACCGGCACAACCGAGCTGAGAGCTGTACGGTGCGGGGCTGAGCCGGGGCTACACAAGGAGGGGCTCGTTGCTGTGGGTGCAGAGGGAAGTTCTACAGCTGATTGCAACCTCCTCGCCATTGCTGTTCGTGGCCTCTAACAGGACAGCGCTTGTGCATCCAACCCTGCGAATCCAACACTTTGCTTTCTTGGATCATATAATCGTTTGGGTGGGAAAAGATTCTTCAGATCATCGAGTCCAACCATTAACCCAGCTGTCCCAAGGCTGCGGCTAAGCTGTGTCTCTGAGCTCCTGATCTCTACGATTTATTTAAACACGACCAGGGATGGTGATTCAACCCCCTCCCTGGGCAGCCTGTTCCAAGGCCTGATGACCCTTTCAATAAAGTTTTTATAATGTCCAACCTAAACCTCCCTTGCAGCAACTTGTGGTCATTTCCTCTTGTCTTATCGCTTGTTAGTTGTGAGAAGAGACCAACCTCCACCTGTCTACAGGTAGCTTTAAACAGTAAGAACTCAGTTGCCTTTTCTTCAGCCTAACAAGCCCCAGCTCTCAGCTGCTCCTCACAAGGTTTCTTCTCCAGATGCTTCACCAACCCTGTTGCCCTTCTTTGGACCCACTCCAAGCACCCCAATGTCCTCCTTGCATTGAGGTTTTCCTATCTCAAATTAACAACTCCTATAGATCTACTACATTATTCATATTTTGTATTGAGAGTGAGCTGTTCTCCCTCTTGTATGGGGAAGACTATGTACTGGAAAGGGGGAGGGAACTTTCCCTGGTTTTCTGCACTACTACAGGGATTGTTCATAGTAAAACTCCAATTAATAAGCTACGTAAGTGGCTTAGCATCTTTCGATCAGATGTAGGACATGAGTACAGTACATGATAAAATATTTCCTGTAAAAATGCTCCCCTTGTAAACACATCCAAACTGAAAAGCAGGAAAAACTGCCTGGTCATCCAGAAAACACGCCTGAGGGCAGGAAGGGAGAGAGTGGGAGCTCGAGCTGCACCCAGAGCTGCCTGTTCACACAGCTGCTCCTTCTGTGAACTCCTGGACACAGAGCAATACATTCACTCTCTCTTTTCCATCTTTGCATCTTGCTCTGGTTTGACCTGTTGGTGCATCTCTCCTGGACCTGGAAGAAAAGTTCAGGAACCCATACACCTCTGCCATGCTGCCTCCTCTGCAGCTCTAATGAGCAACTCCTGGCAAATCCTCGCTAAAATGGTCTCTCCCTGAGGGCTAGCTCACATTTCTGAGTTGAACCAGTTAGCTTTTAAATGTTTAGAGGCACTTTTAAATTCCTATTGTTTGTTTCCTTAATCCTCAACCATACTTACTTCTCTTTATAACTGTATCATGCCGTAATAAAAACCACTACACTCTTGCTTTGAGGCTTCAACATGCTAATGGGACAGTTTGAAGTGGGTCTCTTTAGCTTGGAAAAAAGGAGACTGAGGGGTGAACTCATTAATGTTAATAAATATGGAAAGGGCAGGTGTCAGAAGGATGGAGCCAGGCTCTGCTCAATGGCATCCAGCGATAGGAGAAAGGGCAACGGGTGTCAGCTGGGACAGAGAGGTTCCACATCAATATGAGAAGGAACTTCTTCCCAGTCAGGGTGACAGAGCACTGGAATGGGCTGCCCAGGGTGGTTGTGGAGTCTCCTTCTCTAGGGACGTTTAAAACTCACCTGGACGTGTTCCTGTGCGACTTGATCTAGGTGATCCTGCTGTGGCGGGGGGGGATTGGACTAGATGATCTTTCGAGGTCCCTTCCCATCCTTAATTTCCTGTGACTCTGTGATTATCGTAGAATCACAGAAATCAGCATTTACAGACCATCTTACATGTCCAAAGATTGCACAGACTGTAACTCACGCCTTTTATGCTGGATCTGCCGCCCTGCATCACACTGCCCATCTGCCCAATCCAATATCCGTTTCCAGCATTAGCCAACAGCCACTGCTTCCGACGAAGGAAAAGCCGCCAACTGCACCCAAACCAGATACTTCCCTATTCACAGCCCAGTGCTTGTGACCTACTGGTTCCATTCAGACTGCAGATTTGAACAAGAGACACCTAACAGAGGGAGCTGCCACCAGCAGAGTCCCTTTCCTCCAGGTGAAAAGCTGACAGCCCCAGTATTTTGGCACCATTTACATGATGTTCAGAGGCTTTCAGGTTGTTCAAATAGAAACTAAAGAAAATAATTGAAACATTTAACTCCAGGTAGCAGAAATTTTAAAGCATGAAAGGTGCCAAACTTCACTGGGAGGTCAAAGCACAATTCCTTTGTGCAGTTCCATCTGATTAAACAATTACTTTCCTATCTGGTGGCTGTGGACATTGCTTATGTCCCACAGAAGAGTATGACTATCACACGAGCCTTAGCCCATCAATATGCTCCTTTCCAGCATTTGGTCAGGCTGCAACTCGCTGGCAGGGGGCTGGGGTTAGAGGGTGAACAATGCATGGGGGCATTGGGTCACCCTGAATTGTGTTTAAGTGGTGCCATTCCCAACAGTAGGATAACAGGGGAGGCCGGTCTGGAGAAGCCTTGTTTTACAAGCATCTCTCCAAGTGCAGCAAACTCACACTGTTCTGCGCACCTTTATAGACCCTGCAGGGACAGCTGCTGCCCTCTAGATCCAGAAATGCCCCCAGATTATTCAGGTAATGAAAACATATTTTTAATCCAAGCCATGGAATTCTTACCTGCTCCTTTAAACTGCTGAAAGCCCTGTGAAAATAAATGGCACCTTTGACCTTTAAACACACACCTGCCCATCCCTTCCATCCTGTGATGGACTTCACAGATTATCAATGTCTGTCCAGGCAGCACATAGCTAACATGACCCAAATTTCTCAGAGACAGAAGCCACAGATAAAACATGATTTCTGATGGTAGCACTTAGCTGGAAAAGCCTTCCTGACAGCCAAACACTATCAGAGGAGGAAAAAATAGCCTAAGAGATAATGTTACCTGAGGAAGTGACACTGCCCATCATTGCCCAAGAGCTTGCTCTGTGCCATTTGCTCCCTCCTCTGCAGAGCTGCTTGGGCAGCATGCCAAAACACTGAGACAGCTTCACTCCAAGAACAAGCTACTACAGAGACCCTTCAGCATCTAGCTCAGTCTCTCCATGCGTTTTGGCTTCAGAGGGGTCCCTCCAAACTTTTCTTGTTAGTGAGACAGTTCTGAAACCCTTAAAGATGCAGGAGAGCTATCCAACATTGGCTGCTTCCACCAAGCTTCCATGTCCAGACTCTAGCGAGAAAGCAGGTAGCTGGCATCACATCAGAGGTGCCTTTTGTTTCTCAGTGCTGGCAGTGTGACAGGTGTGACTCAAGCAAACAGCATCTCCCACTTGGGCGAACATGACAGCCAGGCACACTCCTGCTCCTTTGCCTTCCTGCTGTTAACACCTATGTGACCTATTCATTGGCAACTTCTATGAAGTGGGATTTGTGCAGCAGTAAATCAGGCTCTAATGCTCCTGAAACCCCACAGTCCATTAACCTGCTATACAATTCACCTCTCCTGTGTTACTTTGTTTTTTCCTCTGCTTCCTTCTGCACGCATCTCCCGTTTCAGCCAGATTCCAAGGACCACACGTGAAACCCGCACATTTCTCACGTGTAGCAGGGCATCACTCATTTATTAATATTCAGAGTATATGCAAATAGAGAAGCTCCTCTCCAAAGACAACTGAAGCCACATGGGAAAAACAACAGTAAACCAGAAATTGTGCACATCACCACCCACCCTCCTACCTTCCTGGAGCACTCCAGAAGCAGAGGGGATGATGCTGAGTCCCTTGTTTCTAAAGCACTTCAGCCCTTGCTCTGTGAATTTCATAGACTCCAATGGAGAACAGGTGAGGTTAACCAGGCTATGAGCATCATCCCTGCCGTAACACTTCCCTTCTCAAAGTGCTGCCAGTATTCACTGCACTGAGACAGTTTTGCTTTCTGTGCCTTGAAACACAGCGTACAGTTGTGGAGCAGCTGCTGCAGTTGTCACACCACTGCGTGAGCCAGAAGCCCCAGCTTGCAGCCTGGAGTTTATAGGGATTTGGGGCTTGAAGCTGCACAACATTAATTCTGTATGTACAGATCTGCTCTAAAGAAGATCAGGAACAAAAATCTACTGGAAACTACCAAGAGCTTTTCTCTCTGAGGGTAACAAATGAGGCTTTAATTAATTTTCTTTCAAATACAGCAAATTGACTTCTGCTCCAATTGTGCTAGATTCAAGCCACACAGCACAATGGTTTTAATTCCACTTCACTTAAAGGGCTAAATGTTCAGAGCAAGGAAAAGGGAGTTTACTGCTGGTTTTGCACATCTTGAAGTCAACAATCAAAGTACCATGGTTTTCACAGGAGCAATTTCTTCAGAGTTTCTTCTGCATTGCTGAAATTGCCCATGACATGCCCCTGGGTTAGCATAGCAGAATGCAGGGTGTATGAAAGGCACTGGCTGAGCAAGCTGCCTGGTCCCCTGTGCATCTTTAAAGGTCTCCCACATCCTGCTTCAATTTTTATTCTACAGGCTCAAAGATCTAAGCGCTTTTAGTGTCCTGTCCTAAGGCTAGCTTACTGGCTCACTGCTCATCCCAGCTAGCCCTGCTGTCTCAAACTTCCTTTAATCTTTCTGAACAAGAGTCCTGCCTGTAAGATTTCCTAATGCTGGAGTAACACATAGTGTTCTGGACAGAGTCTCCTTGGTACCTCACAAAACCCCAGAAAACCAGATCACATTTGCCTTCTTAGCATTTGCTTCATTTGGATAGCTCAGAGCTGCCCCACAAATCAGCACCGCATTCAAGAGAATTGCACCCAAATCATAGAATCGTTGAGTGTTGGGCTGGAAAGGACCTTTAAAGGTCCCCTAGTCCAACCCCCCTGCAGTGACCAGAGACATTCTAGCAGAACAATGAGTCTGGGCAGAGCACCATTGTACAGTGGCCATCCTGCACAAGGACAGTGCCATGGACCTGTACCAGCCTGTTCAGCACCACCTCATAAATTTCATACCTATCTTAAAATATGTGAGAGCTGAAGGAAACAAAGGTACAACAAACTCCAAAGTAGAGAGTTCAGTGAGATTGTTTCTGTAAGCAGAGACAGCAGAGCCTGACCTATATCCGTCCTGACAAACTCTTCCAGGAAAATACCCACCCTGCCCCATTTAGCATCTGTTGGCTGCCTACCACTCCTATGTGCTACAGTACAGGGGAGATCCTCTTGCATGTCTGAGGGATTCTGTTTCAAAGAGGCTAAAGTACTCTCCTTCATTGTAAAACCCTATGATAAGTTTGAATCACTTTCCAACCATCTTGAGATCTTTCTGCTGCCAAATTTATTTAATATACTTAATATATGGCTTCATTATCACAGTGGTTATGCACTGCCTAGGGAAGATGCTATTATTTCTCTTCACAGATGGAAGAGGGAGGACCAGATCCCAAAGATACCCACTCATGTAAGTAATAAGTGATAAAGCAAAGAACTGAACATGCTTCTGTCTAACATACATTGTCCTAAAGCCTTCTTTCTTTCCAAGGACTTCTCTGCATTCCAGAATCTTCTGTGATAAGTAGCCTGACTTCATTAATTTTGAAAAGTAAGAAATTTGGGCATTTCTTGGCTTTTCCTTCAAACTGAAGGGTAGTGGTAAAAGTCTTTCTAGATTTTTGTTACAGGACTACTTGGATTCCCATCTGTCCTTTCCACATGATGTTGAATTGTTTGGCTACATACAGTGACTCTCTACACCTCAAAGAAGCAGTCAGTCTTCATTTTCTTTCCTTTCTGTAAACACTTAGCCCTTTTTGAGTTGCAAAACTGTCCACTAAAACTACCGACTTCTAACTTTCATATTTTCTGAGGCAACATCTGGCATGAAAACTGATTGCAAATATGATCAGAGTCAGAAAGACTTCCTTCCAGCAGTCTTCCAGCTGGCTTTATTCCCAGCTATCAACCCAATGGAAAAGAAACATCTATTTGGCAGTCTCTAGTTACAGTCTCACCCTTCAGGTAGAATGGTTTCCATTCCCAGGGAGGTTTTGATGACAAGGGATTCAGCTGATAGGATGTGACCTGCTCTGGAACTGGTGCAGCCTCTGGGGTTCAGGACAGATGCTCTTTGATGCCTGAGGATTTAAGAATCCTGGCTTGTGCTGTAGAAGAATAATAGAGTTTATCCCGTCTAAACACACAGCTGCAGGTATAATTCTGTGGAATTTAAATGTAATCCTATCATTATGAGCAGAAGGCTTCAGCTGCAGACATTTGCCTGTAATTAAGCAGAATTATTCATAAAGGGGTTTGGCTGTCATCAAGGCAGTCTTGGTAGCTCGGGTTATTATTAAACAGTGTTAAAACAGCACAGGCAGCTCTGCTCAGGGTGACTGTGTTGCTGAGAGTATGATGCGACTCTGACTGTGTATGACCACTCTGCTTCCATGAGTGTGATTATTTGTCTTTAGGTTGTCCTGAATTTCCTGAGAAGTTAACACTTCTTTGCCTGTTTCCAGGCTGTAATGTACATCAATGCAGGCTGAAAGCAACTCCCCTTATATTCTTTTACACTCCATAAGCATGGCTGTACAGATAAGAAAGTGAAGAAGAGCACAGCTCCCAACTCCTGATCTGTCTCTCAGGCTCCTTACTTTGTTCCCAGACAGCAGCAGCAAAAGCAAACCAAATCTCTTCCTTCTGTCTGTAAGCTCCTTGGCACAGCACATCGTGCAAGACTAAGTATAGCCTAAGAATGTAAAAGTCTAGGAATGGAAAACATTCAGATCAGAACAGTAAATACTATGCGCTGGAAAACTATGTTTTGGTGTGGCTTCTGGTAGGGGAAGGAGGAGTGATGTGAGATTTTTGCATTTCTCCTTAAAAATAACTTAACCAGTAAAATCTGTATCAGGGCCAATGCAGAAATCATGTAGGAAGAAAAAGCATATTCTACAATTCAGCTAATAAACACTTGAGATTAATGAAAACTAAAATAATTTACAATCTCCAGCCTTAATTAAACAGATCATTCTGTTTGATTACACTTTGCCTTTTACTTCCCCTGAAGAACATCACCAGCAGTGTCACATTTCCCACTGTTCTTCAATAGCTTCACATTGTGATTTCCAGGCTACACTAGAATAAATAGCACAGCTTGGAAACTGAAGAGGCATGCAAGACTGATCTTTTGCTCAAAACCAACAGTTTTCGAGTAAATGAATGGAACATAATTGCATTTCAGCTTCAGCTTGGAAATGTAACCAGCGTTCACATTTAATCTTCCTGTGAGTTTCCACTCAATGGTGCTTGCTCATTAGAGGTGATTCTGGTTCACTGCATGCTTGTATACGGATACTAGTTCGTGGCAATATAGATCGCTCCAACACTGTACTCTTATATAATGCTCATATAACAAAGACAACCTCACACTAATATCTGAGCGATTTAGATATTTCTTTACCTCATCTTAAGTTTGCGCTATAAACCTCAGGCCAAATCTGTCCCCCGTGATTCACGATGTGCAAGGGCTCCACAACTCCATGACCAATGAGCTCTTCAGAAGAAGCCAAGCCTGACCAGGACAACCCGGTGTATGAGGTTCAGCACCTGCACCTTAGATTTGGTTTGGGCCAAAATATGCCGGCATTCATATTTCACCAGAAATAACCACTGACAGCAGGATATCCCCAAGAGCAAATCAAATCTACTTTCACCTCTATACTTGTTTCCATAGAAATGCAGTCACAAGGCTTTTTCCTTCATTTGCAACATTTTCTCTGCCAGCCCACCATACTTTTTTAAACAGCCCTGGTAACTGTGCAAGTTTGCCCAAACACAAAGCCCCCCCTCCACAGATGTGCCAAGCCTGCACAAAGCCAAGTAGATTGCTGTTCAGCATGACCCCAAGAAAGCATCTGTGCAACAACGCCGCTGCCAGTCCCTGTTCCAGAGAGCCCCAACTGCCTGGAGATCTTTTCAGGCAGGGACCAAGAAAACCTTTTTGTTACTGAGGTCACAGTGGTTTTGGGGAGAACAGCAAGCAGCACACAGCATACTGTCACCCACAAGGCGAACACTGTAATGGCTCACCAGCAGCACCATTCATGTGCTGGCCTCAGACTTGAGCTTTAAATTAGAGTGAAGGACGAAGTGTCTGTAGTGCAAGTCTGTCTCCAGTGGCTCCTGAACATCTTGCTTCTTGCAGTAGCCCTCTGCCCTGCCCCTCACCATATGTTGCACTCTCCAGTTCCTTCCTTACACTCTGGCTCTTCCCTGCTTCCCTGCATTTGTCCCATCCAGAAGCTCCATTTCCACATGACAAGTGGCTGAGCCCACCTACAGATGACAACATTAAGCACAGCCTCTGGGCTGTGAGTGGTGGGGACAGTGCAGTTACTTGGCTTTGTGCGGTTACTTGGAAGCCACTCAGGGTACTGTGTGCTCACTGCACTGGAACAGACTGGCAGGGGAATGCAATAAAACACCTGAGACCCAGGGAAGAAGGGAGGCTTTGCCTGCATCCCCAAGGCAGGCAGGCTGTGGCAGCAGGAGGAACGTGAACACCTACCATGCTGCTTGTGGAGGAAGGGAAAGGCAGGCTGTGTCAGGGCTGTGAGCAGAGCAGAAGCAGGGCAAAGCAGGACAAAGGCAAAGTACAGGAAATGGATAAAAGGAGCCAACACTGAAATCTCCCAGAAGAGAACTTCAGGTTTTGTCAGGTTGTTACACTGACATCGTGGCATGCTGGCTTTCAGTTCTTGGTTACTGGGCAAGTCCAGCATGTAAAGTCTCCTGGGACTTCAAGCTCAGCACTAGCTTAGAGCAAAAAAACACAGGTGGAGGGGCTGCAGGGCACTCAGCACAGGATTATGGTACCAAGGGACTGTTCAGAGCGAAGGGACCAAGGGTATCATGGAGATATCCATGATAAATAAGACCTTAGACTGAATGTGTCATGAAGGTTTTAAACTACTACTTAAACCATCTGGCTGACAGAGGAGGACTATGCTGGAGCAGCTCTGCTGTGTCTGGGAGAGTGCAGGAGCTGCCTTCAGGCAGGAAAAGGACATGATCATCCTCCTGCCTCTTGGGAAAGACACTGTGCTTGGGAAATACCAATAGCCTGTAACCTAAAACCTATGTCAGATGGCTCTTCTCCCCAAGGCTGTCACTTTCCTTCTGTCCCCAGGGCTCAGGAAGGAGCATAAAAATTCTGGTGCAAAACCAGAAGTCTAAATAGGAGTGAATAGGCTAATAAGTAAAGTACACAATAGCTATTCAGGGCCCTAACAAGAACTGTGCAAACAGAACAGAAGAGTAGAAATTGCAAATGAGATGGAGACAGGATTCAACATGGAAAACAAAAACTGTTTAGCAAGGAGGAAATAATTCACCAACATTCCCCATAGCAGTGTGGACAACAGTTCTAGAAAATCAAATTGTGTTGTGCAAACCTTAGGAGAGATACCACATTAGAGAGAGATGCTAGAGAGGAGGGTGGCAATGCACCAGCACCAGGACTGTGCACACAGCTACCCTGTGCCAGGCAGCATGGAGCTAAGTGCTGGGTGGAAGCCCACAGGCTGCTGCTCCAGTCAGGGCAGCAGCTGCTAGGAGAGCCTAAAACAATGGGAAGAGTTCAGAAGAAAGGCAATAATAGCTCATTGCACAACTACAGGGCATTGGTTTGTAATGACAGTACATTTTCCTTGCCTCCTAGGGGATATGGAAACAGTTTACAAACATTTGCAAGCCAAGAAGGAGAGAGAGCAAATTACTTATTAGAGAAGATAAAAAAACGAGAAGAAAAAACCAGAGCTGAACGTAACTAACAACATTTTACCAATGAGTTCTGCTAGGCTGTGAAACAACTCATGAGGAAAGCAGGGAAAAACCCAGGTATGGGCACTTACAAAGTTGAATGGAAGAAAGTCATTATTAAATACATGTGCCATAAAGAGCACAGCTAAGAACTTGTTGCAGTGATACAAACATTTCCACCCCCACAACCTGTAGTCCAAATTTTCCATTGCCCTGCATATCTTGTATCACTAACAGTGATTCAAAGAAGGAAAATGTTTATTACAGCAGGACTGTAACCTTATAGTACTGCTCTGCCTGAGTCTGCAGACTTCCAGACATTTCCAGCCAACAGAAAATTAGGTTTCATAAGAGTGTGTGTGTGAGCAACTCACTAGCAGTGACTCTCTTCAGCCCCATCCCAAAATTCCTTTAGCCTTCATGAGTTAGAAAAGCAACCCCATGTTTGTATAGTCCACCTTAATGTCTCCTAAAGATATATCCAGCTGTTTCAAAAATCTCCTAATGTAGGCCCACCCAATTGCATCTGAGAAATCACTGTTGGGACTCCTAAAGTTCCACAAGGAAACCTCAAAGACCAAGGCCCAAATACAGCCCAACTGGAGACCGAAACAACCACCTGCCAAAAGCCCTGAGAAGCCCACGCTTTACCTGGCATATACACTTACCAGCTTAGTATTTTCCACCAGGAGGGAGTGCAGCCATGGCTTGACAGCTACTATTAATGGTTAGCCCCACCAGCCAGTGAGCTCAGCTCTTCAGACAGCAGAGAGCTGTTCCCTTGCCTGAGGATTTTTCACATAACAAATTACCAAGCTTTAAAACTGTCCCCTGCAGACTATGATGATGATGAATGAATGAGATCAGATTAGTCAATATGGTTTATTGGAAGAGTCTGCCCACTTGCTGTAGATGCATCATTACTGTGTGCATTCAGCAGCACGGGGATGCGCATGATTCAGTCTTTGCCTGTTACAATATGAAACCACAACCAACCCAACCTTTTCCCCAAGGACTCCCTATATCGTACTTGGGTCCTTTTGTTGCGCTGTATGCTCGTCCTATGCCACCCCGAGAGTCCTTTAGCAAGTCCCATGTCCTTCCTTATTGAAGCAAAGCAGATTAAGCTGGGCCTGTAGGAGTTCCATGGGAAATTGCTGAAAAGCACTGAAGCTGTGAGACAGTGGCTAATGTTGCATCTGCTACTACTGTCCTCTGCCCGGCAAAATCAGAGTTGCTCCACTATGTGGCACAGATGCTCTGCAGATCCACAACCAGCAATAATCTCTTTTTTCCTGAATGGTATTCCTAGAGCAGCTCAACTGAGGTTGTTGAGCCCAAGATCCCTGTGGAAACTGGGGGGTCTATCAAAACAACTGCAATCAGTACATTCCATGTGGGTCCCTGAAGAGTTATACTGCACTGCCTATAATAGTGGTTATTACAGGCAATATAATATAGTCCCTCCCTTGCTGGCCCCAACGCTTCTCTGCAACAAACAACAGCTTCCATGACCACTAAAGAGACTAGGGTTTCACAGCTGGAAGCTGAAATTTGAGAACTGTGCCTTTCCCTTCCAGCTCTGCCACGAATTCCCTAGGTGGTTCAAGGCAGGCACCTTCACTTCCCTGGGGCTCAGCTGGCCATCTGTACATCTGTAAAACCGGGTTAGCATCCCCTCCTTACATCCCTTTTGCTCCTTGTTTCTTTTAACCGGGAGGGCTGGTTTAAGTGCAAAACTGCAGGCACAGCCCTGGAAGCACCGCTCCCAAGGCAGGGAAGGTCTGGAGGGAGGCAAGCAGGAAAAGACGGACACATGGCGGTGTAGGGGCGCGGGAATGGATGGGGGAATGGAGGGAGGGATGAGCACGCAGGGATGGAGGATGCCCTCAGGGAAGGACACACGCCCACGGGCCGGGCTTTTGCGAGAGGCGGTGCCGGGGCGGTTCCCGCACAGCAGCGGTGCTGCCCCCGGCCCGGCCCCAACGCGGGGATGCGGAGCGGGCACC
>JAOXOE010031190.1:0-12201 GCA_028565055.1 Phoeniculus purpureus
CCCTCTTGTTCTGTCACTAATTGCTTGTGAGAAGAGACCAGCACCAACCTCTCCACAACATCCCTTCAGGTAGTTGTAGAGAGTGATGAGTCTCCTCTTAGCCATCCGTCCTCAAATAGTTTTGCCTTGTAAGACTCAGATCTCTGTCTTTAGCTTTACTTTTGCATAAACATATAAGCAGCTGACTATACAAGAGGTAGAAGACCTGTAGAGCCTTGGATTTGAGTAAATTAATTGTGAGTATACTTGGACAATAGTGTTGTGCGCATTACTGGCACTCTAGGAGTGTGTGGAGGCACCTTCTCACATCTATTTGTAATCTTTGTTTTCTATGTTTTCCCTTAATAAAGAAAGCCAAGAGACTAGGAGATCAAGAAGTGAGGAGAGGAACACTTGAGCTGAAATGGAACAGTTTAGAAATAAAATTAAAATTCAAAAACCAAAACAAACCCAGCTGAGGGTTAGAAAATTGAGGAGTATTGGGCAACACTTCTCTTGTGCTACTAGTGATTTTTGATTCCTTACTTTTCAGACCCCAGCTGCAGATTTCCCAAGGAGGCTGACAGTGCTCAGCATTGGACCTCTGGGAATCTGATCTCTTTTGTCAGCCTTAAAATGAGCACTCAGGATTACTGCTTGTTTCTGAGATGCATTAGTCTTTGTGAATGTGCCCCACAAAAGATAAATATTTGCCTTTTTATTGTCTTTACCCTTTTTTCTTATGGTTCTATAGTTAATCTGTCCCAGGCTGCCAAGCCACTGCATTGGATGGGTTCTTCTGTTGCAGTTTAGTGTTGAACATGCTTCAGGATGGAATAAACTGAGGGATTGGTCCAGTAATGGTACCTATGAGTAACTTCATGCATGGAGGAGGTCTAATCCCATGAGTTTCCCTCCATGAGTGGGCTGCAGATGCACCCAAACATTAGAACTGACCACTGTTTCAGCACAAATATCCATGTGCAGATATACCACGTGGAGTTGATTTAAAGGTCTCTTCCAACCAAAGAGATTTTGTGTATCGGTTGTTAGGTTAATTCAGACTTCAGCAGAAGCTATTAAGTATATGTTCTTTGTGCAAAATAAAAAGCCCACCTCATTCTGAGAGACCTGGGGGATATTCGAATCCCTCTGAATTTCAGGCTTATGGAGAGAGAATACATGTGAGTAAAACTGAAGGTGAAGTCTTCCTAAGAATAAATGGAACTGAACTGACACTTAGTGGCTCTTTTCAGAGCACTTCTGTTTCTGATAGGAGCCTTTATGTGTTGCAGCTTCCATGGCAAAGCTCATTTATAATCTGGTCAGGATCTGTGTACGGGTGTGCACATTCATATGCCTGCCATGAAGATTTTCTACCAGCCAATCACCGCTCCAGAGCACGCTGGAAGCTGGCAGAGAAGCTAATTACTCCCATGAAGAGAAACTCACGAGCTGATTAGTGCCTGTTTACCAGTTGTGGCTGTTATTTCAGCTGGAATCTCAGAGAAAGGGTTTGCTAGGGATTACTCCCTTGGAACTTGAGTTTTCAGTTTTGCTGTGCTGCCAGCAATGCCTCATTCCCAGAGGCAGCTCGTTGGACTTCCACATAATGGTAGTGATCAGAGAATTAGAGAGAATATCTTTGGTTAGCAGAGACCCTTAAGATCATCAAGTCCAACCCTCAACCCACCACTGCCACTAGTGAGAGACACTAAACTGTCTTTAGTGAGAGAGACACTAAACTGTCTCTCAGCACCACATCTGCATGTTATTTAAATACCTCCAGGGATGGTGACTCCACCACTGCCCTGGGCAGCCTTTTCCAATGTCCTACAATCCTTTCACTGAAGAAATTCTTACCAACACGCAGCCTGAACCTTCTGTAGCGCAACTTGCAGCTATTTCCTCTGGTCCCATCACTTGCAACCAGGGAGAAGAAGCTGAACCCCTCCTCTCTCCAACCTCCTTTCAGGTAGTTGCAGTAATAAGGTCTCTCCTCAGCCTCCTCCTCTTCACAGTTCCCTCAGCCAGACTCCATAAGACTTGTGCTCCAGACCCTTCATGTGCCTCATTGTCCTTCTGTGGATACACTCCAACACTTCTGTCCTTCCCACCTGGATATGTTCCTGTGTGACTTGGCCTAGGTGATCCTGCTGTGGGAAGGGGATCGGACTACGCGATCTTTTGAGGTCCCTTCCAATCCCTAATGATTCTATGATTCTTGTAGTGATACCTGTGAGTATGTTGTGGTTAGTACAGTGA
Organism: Phoeniculus purpureus; assembly: GCA_028565055.1. Lineage (NCBI taxonomy): Eukaryota > Metazoa > Chordata > Aves > Bucerotiformes > Phoeniculidae > Phoeniculus > Phoeniculus purpureus. Next base: position 2,245 of record JAOXOE010031190.1, read on the forward strand.
CTGTGTGGCACCATGGTCTTTCACACCACTGGTCATTTGTAGGTCTAAAACTGCATGTGGAAGGAGATATCACTGGTTAACAAAGCAGATCTGCGAGTTGGGGTTGCTGCTTAGGCTTCCACCTTAGGAAGAATCTTCTACCAGGAGTAAACAAGTAGAAGCTTAGCTGAAAGACAATGACGTTGTCAAAGAGCACCTGACACAGCCTCACGGTACTGAGCAGAAAAATTAACATAGATTAGGATCAGACTGACAAAGTAAGAGAAATATGAAGGGAACTTCAAGACTGCAGATCTGCTTTTCCATTTTCACAGTTTCTAAAAATAGCAGTCTCTGGCGCTAAGCAGAAATTTCCCTCTAATCTCTGGCATTGTAAGGAAATGGTGTTTAAAAATTGTTTAGGAAAATAACAATGTTCAGCATTTGGCTTACGCTTTGCAGCTGCAGTGCAGACAGTGGCTGTGTAATGACTGTTCAGCAGTGCCTGGGGTTTTTTTTCCTGTAGATTATCTCTCCCCCTTAAGAGAGGCTCTTTATGAGTGACAGGATGGACACTGGATGGCCACATCTTTAGTTTTTGGTGATTCTTGTAGGTCATGACCTTCCTTTGTAGGAAGACCTTCCCATGTACCACTGGAGTATGGGTGGAGGAGTCATACTGACCATAGAAGAGCTCGCTCTTCCCTTACAAACGGGATGACTTGAGGTAGTAGGGAATATACCATCCCATTTGACCTACAAGCTACTAAATGGTGTCTTGTCCTTTTAATATGAAAAAGAGCAATTACTATAATTTTGCAGACCCTCAAGTGCACTTTAAGTGACACAAGTGTTTGCCCACCTGCACAAGCCCTCTCATAGCAATAATTCACTCTGCCAAAGAGGCTTGGGAAAATCAGGTTGTGTGAACGTGCATCCCATCTTTCTTCTTTCTTTTTCTTTTTGAGAGCAGTATTTCTCAGCTCTTGCCATGAGATCATTCTGGGGGCAGGAGCCAGCACTGAGCTGAGCCTGTCGAGCCTTGCCTGACTTGTACTGGTTGGCCAGGGCTCCCAGCAGCCTCTTGTGCAGTTAACAGTCATGGGAAGAAAGCCACTGAAAAGGGCTGGCAGAGACACAATTTCTGAGACTCAGAATCCCCCAACTCCTCACAGAACCCTGCAAAAGAGTATTGCAGAGCGTGTGCAGTTGTCCCACATAGACCTCCTTCAGTGGTCTTTTTCTGCAAAGAATTTATATATTGAGTTACATGTGTGCAAAGGCTTTAAATTGAAAGAAGGTAGAATTAGATTAGATATAAGGATGAGGTTGTTCGCTGTGAGGGTGGTGAGACCCTGGAACATGTTTCTCAAGGAAGCTGTGGATGCTCCATCTCTGGAAGTGTTCAAGACCAGGTTCGATGGGGTTCCTTGGACGGTAGGGTTGGAACTGGATGATCTTTAAGGGTCCTTCCAACTCAAACTATTCTGTGATTCTATGATTTTTGAATTAACAGGTCCCTGTGTGCAAAGGGCTCTTGGCAGGTGACAACGACCGCTGCTTTCACAGTCCCTCTGCCAGTGCTCAGCAGCAACCTGCTGCCTTGCCTGTATCCCGCTTGCTCACAATGCCACAGATTGAAAGGACTGAAGCGTGTGTTCCAACAGGCCTGAGCTGCAGTCCTCAGGTCTAATTTGTAGCCAATGTTTTTTCCTGGCGATGTTCCGACTCGTTGCTCTGGTTTGGTCGCAAGCTATGGTTTGTGTCTGAACCTGAGCCCAGAGCCTGCTTCAATGGTCTCTGTTGTTCTCTTCTAGACTATCTCAGATAGTGGTGCTCCCAGAGGACCAACTCGGGGCCTTTTGAAGCAGCTCTCCCTCCCAATGAAGTCTTTCAGCCCTGATGACCTCAGAAAGAGCTGTGTGAAAGAGTTTCTTCCAACAGGAAACTGAACTCGGACTGAATGCAGGGCTTCAGTACCTATGAACTTCTGCTGCTTTTTGTACAAGTTTGAAAGATGCAGGAGTAGAGCGCTCAAATGGCAAAGAAGGGGCAAACCCCACCTCTCTGTACGTGTAGCCTGGGTGCTGCTGTTCATGAAGCACCAATCAAAGAAGCTGTGTGCCTATTTCATCTTTGAGAAGTGAAAGTGAATGTACTATGGGTAAAGACACTTGAATGGGACCTTTTCAAGGAGAAAGTCAGCATGAGCTCCCTACCTTCAGACCTGATCCCCTTCTCACCTTCGTTGACACGAAGATTTTTTGTGGAAACAGTTCCTCTCCCAGTGATCTAAGGGCAACTTCTCTGCTTAGGGTGGTTTAAGTTTAAGCTATTTCCATCGTCATTCCTCACCGCTCCAAACAAATAAGTACAATGAAATTAGTGCTCTGAGAACCTATTTGACATTTCATTGTCAACACGGCAATAAGGAACGTTTGACAAAGCCTTCAGGCAAGTGATTAAATTCTTTATCTGTCACACCAAGGAAAGGCTGCTCCTCTTGGTGATACGGCTGGATTTGTTGTCCCTCAAGGAGAAGGTGAAAAATAAATTCATTACTAGGAGCAATAAAGCTTTCCTGGTTGCATGGTCTGTTTCAGGACCAAAATAGCTCCTCTGGGTTGGGTACTAGATATTCCATAAGTGTCACTTGACGTATTTATCACAGAGATTTCAGAAAAATATGAATTCTTGCACTTAAACCAGTAGTGTTTCCCTGGGAAACATGAATGCTGACAAAAATCTGCAAAAGCAAACACCACTAATATAATTTTCTTTTTCAGCCTAATACCAGTTCACCTCCATCAAATCTATTCTTTTAGGCTTTCCTACATTTGAGCTGTTTTTCAAAGGAAGAATATTTGGTATTTTAAAAATAGCCCCCATCTTGGGAAGATGTTAGAAGCTCAGAGTGAAAATACCCTGGAGACCGTGTTGTCATGTGCAGAAAGATGACGGATCACAAGTTCCACCGGTGTGTCAAAGGAGAAAACATTATCGACAGAGGTGAAGCACCACAATCACAGGTAGAGGGGAAAAAAAGAGGGTAGCAACTGCAAATCTTTGAGTCTTTTATTCCCCTGGCACAGGTCACAGTGTCCTCTGGAGACATTTAAAATCCAACTGGACATGTTCCTGTATGACTTAGTCTAGGTGATCCTGCTCTGGCAGGGGGCGGTTGGACTGGATGATCTTTTGAGGTCCCTTCCAATCCTTAATGTTCTGTGATCAGAGGTGAATGTGAATAACTTTCACGTCTTGTGCAGATGTAGGGTAGGAAACACTAGGCTTTGGAATAGGTACTTTATGTTAGAATAGCTCACGGGCAGGGCACAAAACCAAGCTGAAGCTAATTTAGTTGTGCTAGTGGTAAATAAAGGAATGGGAAAGATTTGAAGTTGAGCATCATGGGTGGCCAAAAGACCTAGGCAATAAGTGTTGAAGATGGTATCTCCTTGGGGAAAGGATCCTTCCAAAGCAGCACTGGGTGTGCTCAAAGCTGGTACAAGATTTAAAAATGCTGTGTGAGAGAAATATGTGACTGGGAGCCAAAGTGAGGTTTTCTTCTTCATGTTCTGCCAGAGTCATGATTAAAGAAGTCAGGGAGTTTTGTGTTTCTCTGGTTCAGTTGCATTATGAACGGCTCACACTTAACCATAAAAAAATATGAAATAAAAAGCCAGTTAGTCCATTCTCTGTGTTTTTTGGCTTCTTTGAGGCCTTGGCAAAAGCCGTCCAGTGGGTTTTACCCTGACAACAGCACCACGCTGCAAGCTGAGGCAGTGCACAGAGCAGGTCTTGCCACAGTCTGCCTCTGCAAGTCCCCTCCTGCCTGCTGCTGTGCATGGAACATCTCTGCTGCACACTCTGCTGGTTTGAGTGTCATCCTTAGACAACGCTCATTAGTATTTCAGAAACAAGCAAACAAATTCTAGCAAAACTAGAAATCATCCAGCAAGTAATAATAATAATTAAAAAAAAAAAACAACTGAAACCCCCCACTCTAGAGAGGAAGCGTGAGCATGGTCATTGCAGGTCAGCGGTGAGGTCAAGTGTAGGAGAGATGTGGAGAAGCTTGTGGAGTATCTGCTGGCAGAAGCAAAGCCCTTGGCTGCCTTTCTGCTGGATGAATTCCTAAATCCACTCGTCTGTTTTGCAAAAGACAAGGCACTGCTTCTAGCGTTAATCATAACCAATTTGGGTTTCCAGAAGTGTCAAAATGAGATAGAGTGAGAGAATTTTCTTCACTAGCTTGTCCTGTTGACTACAATGGCTTATTATTACTGTTTTCATTACAGTGTGACTATTGCTACATGTGACTGGAATAATCCCTTCCCTACTTAATTAAGCCGTTCAAGATCACATTTGCATTTGCTGAAGCTATCACTCTTCTTCTCTGGGTTATCGTGGCTGCACCTCAGCTCAGAGGGAAAAGGTGAGTAAATGAGTAAAAGATGGTTACCTAATTGTGCATTAACCCACCTGCTGGCAGTGCTAAGTGAAATGCAGTGGCTGACAGCTTTGCTGTGACACCAGCCCTGTCATCGCCTCCACAGCTGCACCAGCTGGTTGGGTCAGTCCCAGAATTTGGATATCTGCTCAGATGGCATTTGGTACATGTAGATACTGTAGAATGTGTGGAAATTGTATTAGGAGAACTTCCCTTAAGTGAACTTCATAATCCATGCTAACTTTAAGGGGTTTATTAAAGCCATTTGCACATTAGGCTTACGACATCTAAATGAAGTGCCATTTGCACCTTTCCTGCAAGATTTTGAGGCAGGTGCACCCCTTCTGCAACATCAGCCTAGTCTCCTGTGATTTACTTTGAAGACAAACTCTCAGGCCAGTAAAATATATTGTAACACATGTCAGGGTTTCCTCATATTGCTCCTTAGTTCCTTACTTAGCCGTTGCACTCTGAGAATTCAGCTAGCATAGAATCACAGAATTGCAAAACATTAAGATGGGAAGGGACCTCTAAAGATCATCTAGTCCAATCCACCCACCACAGCAGGATCACCTAGTCCAACAATTTACCCTACCTTACAAATTCACCCCTAAACCATATCCCTTAACACCTCATCCAAATGATCTTTAAACACATCCAGGGACACGTGTGAATGATGAGCATTTGCACACACTCCTGTCTGTGATGGATATTTTAGTGACTGCAGAAACTCCCCAGCCCACTTCTATGGCTCTGCTGGACAATCTAACAGCCTCCACAGCTTACTTCTTCTGTAGGATGGGTGAAAGTAGCCCAGATCAGGAGTCCCAGCTCTGTGTGGTCTGTCAGGCTTTCCTCAGAGTGAGCTGGCACCAGCTTCCTCCACTCACTCTGTGAGGCTTTTTTTCTTGCAAGTCCTGACAAAATCATACCCTGGAGTGGTGCAGCTCCGGACAGCTTTTAAACTTTGAGAGATGTCATATATTTTGCAGAAGTGTTACTCTACCTACTCCCAGCTGAGACCCTGGAAATTACACTGAAAACCCTGCTCTGGCAGGGAGATTGGACTAGATGATCTTTAGAGGTCCCTTCCAATCTCTAGTGTTCTGTGATTCTGTGGTAATCAGTGAGGAGGGAGCTTCAATTTAAACAGCATATTTTAGAAACCCCATTATCTGGTGTCACAGGAGGCATAAATGTTTTGCCCCTCCGTTTGGTCTCTCACTTTCTAACCTTCTTAAAGTATGTACATCCCCAAAGCTTTGTGTTCAAACCAAAGCAATTTGTTCCTCTTCTGAAAAGGGAACCTTCTGATGCACGTCTGATAAAGCCATCAAAATCCCCTGTTATTATGTGCTGTAATGGCCCTCAGGAGTGTTTGATTAGAGCATTTTCCTTGTCGCGCCAACAAGCTATGAGATGCTATCTGCCTCGGGAGGCTAAATGGAAGACTTGAGGGATAAAAAGGTCTATTGTTATTACATGCATAATCTTGTGACTCAAAATACCACGAGGGATTAAGATGGCTCTCTGGATATATGGAGCGAGATATCATATGTAAAATAATTGTGTTTACCAGCACTGCTGTGTTGTAATTATTCTACCCAGCTACACATACACTTTGGGAATGAACTAGGGAATACACCAACTGCAATATGATTGTGTTATTATTTATATAACAAGTGTTGTTTTCCTTGCAAGGAGAAAAAGGAACCAGATTGTTAATGAGGTGACTGCGTAGTCTTCAACACAGGAAGCTCAGTAGTGATATTAAACAGCAGCACTGCATCAAAGCTCCAGGTCTTGATGTCCTCTAAGACTATACTCACTTGACTAAAAAGCCTGGGTCAGTAGGAGTCTTAGGATTGTTTAGGTTGAAAAAGACCTAAACGACTTAATATCATCAAGTCCAGCCATTAACCCAACTCTACCAAGATCACTGCCAAACTGTGATAGCTCTTCCACATAGGCAAATGACCCAGGAAATCCAGGTCCACCTTGAAACAAAAGAAACTGCTCTTACTTTCTGCTAAAGTTCATCAGCACTAGGTAAGATCTTTTTTTTTTAAGATGTTGCCCTACAAAAAGTAAAAAATTTAGAACTATGTGGTGCTATGTAGAAATATTGCTGAATATTCCTGGGTAAGGGCATATAAGGTGAGGAAAAGAAAGAACAGTGGCCGAAGATATTTTGGACTCCTTCTTCACTTGTTTTAATTGTGGCAATACTGATGTTTTGCCATCAATTCTTCAATAATAAGCCCCAAATCTGTATTTGTTGTGCCTGATAGTTGTCTTGCTTTAAGACAATCCTGCTTTTCTTGGTGGTAGAACAGTTGTTATGGTGACTCCTCTTCTTCCCTCATTTAATACAGGAAGCAGAGGACTAAAATAAAAATAATTCCATTTATGGGATTTATAAGAAACCCACTCTGAAGCTGTAACTCAAGAGACTTTTTTTAAACAAGTATTTAATGACATATTTCTTTTATATTATTTGACTTTTCATTCTTGAACTTCAATTTTTGTGGCTACAGCTAAAAATAGGAACTAGATGGAATGAACTGCATTTTTCCGTAGCGCATACAGCATCATTTGCTCACATATAATACCAATTCCTTATGGTGGGCACTGAAAATACAGTACAAATACTGAGTGCAAGTTAGGTACCTGCTGAGTAAAGATTACAGAGGGTTCTGTTTGGAAGCCCTCATTAAGAAATAAGATGGATTTTTTCTTGTTCTCCTTGATGATTTAATTTTTAACACAACATTGTGGTTTGTTCTATACTCACACAACAGAACTATAGTCTATAGTCTGTACTTCAGTCACCTACAGTCATAGTGCTATTATATTAAACATCAGTTTCTTGATTGTACTTATACCTTTCACAGGGTTTAAGCAGCAGAACCCATCAACACACTTCATTTTCAGTTTTTCACTCAGCTCACAGTGGTTGCTAAAGCTGCCTTAGAGATTAAATCCTCCATGAACATATCATTTACTCAACATTTTATGGCAGCTCACAAATTTATCTCAACCTACCTGATAAGTGTTGGGTTTCTGCTTGGTAGCTAAGAAGCTGAGGCAATCAGATGTGCAGATTAAGCCTGGATCAAGGTTACGTCCACAGCCAGCGCAGACATGATTTTGCAGAAGTTCACCTTGTCTAAAAGAATTGGTCAAAGCTTCTGGGTAGGTACTGAGGATAGGCAGCTCAGTAGAGTGCTTGATCCCTGTCCAGTGGAGATAGTGCCCCTTCAGTGGTGTTAAAGAGCAAGGTATAAAGGTGGCACAACATGAACTGAATCAGCGATTTGCACTTATGAACAGGAGGAGCTGATGATGAACTTAGGAACAAAGCGAGAGGGAATCTAGGAAATGATCAAGTGCAAATCAACAGGGGAAAAAATATCTTAAGTAGCATATAAATCCCAATGCAGGTGGAGATTCACTTAGAGAAGAAAGAGTGCCTGCCAATTGGCAAAAGAGAATTCAGTCACAGAAATGTGCAATCCAATACTACTTTTTACTAAGAGGTATCTGTGGTGAGAAGCTGCATTTGAATTACTGGGAGAGGATAATTTCCCCAGGAACAGCGTTATCCTTTTATCAGCCTCGTATAGCAAAGCAGCAGCATCATAGTGGATAAGAATTGCTCTGGACTATCAGTGCAACTTTTTAATGAGTAATTTATCACCCTTAGAAGACTTGATTTTTATTAACCTCATCTGCAGCTGAAGATGAATTACTTTCCCAATCTAGAGGCCGACAGTCACAGAGCATCCTCTTATCAGCAGCAGCCCGTTCACTCAGCAAGGAGCTCTCATGGCAAGAGAAATCCGTGCTTCTTGGGAGGACATCACTGTGGGACAGATGCAGTGCCAGTGCCACCTGCTGAAAGTCACATCAGGAGGTGCCAGGATTTCCAGTCCATCCGGTAGGTTTCTGTATCTGTCTGCTCATATGCAGGCTGTGCTCAAGAAGCTTGAGATTTGCTCCATCAAAGACACAATTGTAAGTGCTGCCATGAAGATGCCTGCTGGTGTGTCAACCTCTGCTCTACATTGGCTTTGTTATCCTTATTTCTGTACCCTTCTGACATCCCCAGAAAACTCTGTCCTCTGGCCATTGACCAGCCACAGAGGGTTTATACAGAATGGGTATATCACTGAATTGTTTTGGTTGGAAGATACCTTTAAGATCATCAAGTCCAACCATTAACCCAGCCTTCTATGTCCACTATGATTTCAAATAGCTCAACCAATAAGACCCAGATAGGGTGGTTTAAAATGCAAGTACCAGAAGCCACTAAACTGCAGTAAATGAGTTTCAAATGTACATTCATAATGGAATTATAAGGTGTGCAAAGGCAAATTACCTAGAAGTAATACTGAAAGCACCAAAGCAGGGAAAAAAAAGGCTAGTGATGTTTCAGATGAGAGAAATAAGCCCTTTTTAACGTCGTAAAAGAACGTTAACATTTCCTTTAGTATGTAACTAGACAAGTACTATTGCAGGAGGGACCTAGGCTAAACATGTAGGAAAATGGACCCTCAAGAACCTCTATTCTGCTTTATGGAGACAAAAAAGTAAAGTGTTGAGCACATCTGCAACTCACTGCCACCTAAAAACACGTCCCAGCATGTAGTGATATATCAAACGAGGGGGAAATGAAACCCCGCCTTTGCTCCTTCTGAGTTGCTGCCAAGGGACAAGAATATACCATAGGCTAAAGGTTCTCTGCCAGACCCAGCCAATTACAACATAACATACAATTAACTTTCACAGCTGGTCACAGGCTTTGTCAGAAGCCTTCAGGAAACAAAAACTCTTGTGTGTGTCTGTGCTGAACCTGGTTGTGAATGTACCTTAATTATACCTCATTAAAATCCAGTCTGAGTTGCACTTGCTGCTGGCTGGGTTCAATGGCTGATGCTGCACTTACAGGGCTTACATGGGACCAGTACAACATGATCTATCTGGTCAATAAACACCCTTCACTTCCGTGGTCTAAATTGGTTTTGTTTTACACTGTACGCAGCCACGGTGAGATCACCCAATTCATGCCTTTTGCTGAATTTGCCTTCAGTTCTGCCTACAGTTACACACCAGTCCATACTTTACCAGTGAGGCTTGTACTACTTATAAGGAGCAGCTGAGGGAGTTGGATCTCTTTAGTCTGAATAAAAGGAGGCTGATGGGAAACCTTATTGTTGTCTACAACTGCCTGAAAGGAGGTGGTAGAGAGGTGTGGGTTGGTCTCTTCTCACTGTAGAATCAGAGCCATTAGGGATTGGAAGGGACCTTAAAAGATCATCTAGTCAAATCCCCCTGCCATGGGCAAGGACATCCCACCTGAGATCAGGCTGGCCAGAGCCTCATGCAGCCCGGCCTTAAACACCTTCAGGAACGGGGCCTCAACCACCTCCCTGGGCAACCCATTCCAGGTGAAGAACTTCCTCCTCACATCCAGTCTAAATCTACCCAGCTCCAGCTTTGCTCCATTCCCCCTAGTCCTGTCA
>JAOXOE010031191.1:0-12199 GCA_028565055.1 Phoeniculus purpureus
GGCTGCCCAGGGGGGTTGTGGAGTCTCCTTCTCTGGAGACATTTAAAACCCACCTGGCCACGTTCCTGTGCGACTGGATCTAGGTGATCCTGCTCTGACAGGGGATTGGAATGGATGATCTTTCGAGGTCCTTTCCAATCCCTAATGTTCTGTGATTCTCTGGAGACATTTAAAACCCTCCTGGACATGTTCCTGTGTGACTGGATCCAGGTGATCCTGCTGTGGTTGGGGGGATTGGCCTGGATGGTCTTTCAAGGTCCCTTCCAATCCCTAATGTTCTGTGACTCTGAAGTCTCATGGGTGCCTGGCTGCTGCCTCACACTCCCCAAGCACAGTGGAGCAGACTCACAAATCACATCTCAGAGCTGCCGTTTTGGCTAAACCCTCTTGCCAGCGCTGCCAAGACACATCTCCTACCCAAGCAGTCTGACCAGCGGTCGAGCAGCTGTAGTGATGCAGGGAAGGTTGTGTGGTTCCACAGGAAGACACGCTGCTACAGGAGCTGCCAAGGACCTGCTACAGGACCTTTGTCCAAGCCAAGCAGCCAGCTTGTGGGAAAATGAGATTAGTTTATTGACCTGAATTGGGGCATCTGAGGTACATTCCTAAGCAAAGGCTTAGGAAACGTCGTCCTCCGGAGTGGCTGAGCAGTGCCATTTGCACACTGACACTAATTACTGAGAGCTCCCTTTGTTTAATACTTTCCCGGGATTAGCACCATCGCTGCTCCACGGTTCAGCACCAACACCCCGAGCGAGCTCATAAAATTAGTTTTATGACATTTCCCCACTTCGCTTCTGTCATTCTTGGCACAACCGTCGCATCTAAAAATTCAGATTCCATTGCTTTTATCCAAGTGCTTGGCCGTGCTACTGCACAGCAGCTGACATCAATCAGGGCAAGGAGCATCCTTAGCTAAAGGGGAATATGGGCTGCACACAACTTCGGAAAGTGAAGGCGTGGACTAGGGAAAAAAAGAGGGGGGGAAGAAAAGGAGAAGAGATTTCTTTGCACTTTGTATGTTTTCCAAAATGTAAATGGTATTTGGTGCAAGAACTACTTCACAGAATCACAGAACGTTAGGGCTTGGAAGGGACCTCGAAATAGCATCTAGTCCGATCCCCCCTGCTCTGTCTTCTCGCCATCCCCACACTCACGATCTGCTGCGCGCTGACGTTATGTTAACAATTTTCTTAGCAAATGATTACTTTATTCCCACGCACAGTGGAGCTGAGGAGGACATGGATCAGGTTTCCAGCTTTGCCCCAGATTTCCCATATAAGAATATTGGGCAACGTGGGGTGCAGCTCCACCCCTTCTTCCCAGGGGAGACAAAAGTATTAGACAGTCTGGCAACCATTAGCTGACTCAAATCTTCTGATAAGGGCTCTGGGAATTCACTAAATTAAAAGCAAAAAGGGATTGAAGTCGGTGCTTCAAGGTGACCTTGGTCTCTTCCACGGAGGATATTGCCATTATCCTCACATTAACGTTCCCTGCACGTCGAGAACAGCAGCATCTCTTCAGCCACCCAACGGCAAGGGCTAACCCAAGGCAAGTGGTGTCCAGGAGACACCTGAGGGGCAAAGGTCTGGTGACTGAGAAGGTTCAGTGTACTCCTGCCCATGAGCTGCTCTCTTGGTACCAACCTGGAGCAGCTCAGTGAAGGAGCCGCTGCCCAGGTGTCCTCAGAGAGCTCCACGGGATGCAGTCAGCCCTACAGTCCTGCACTGGAGCCTTCCCTGCTCCTTCGAGGCTTTTTGGCTAGTTCAGGCGGCCCTTCAGGGAACTCAAGAGCAGCGATTGAACTTCCAGATGATCTCACTACCAGCACCTACAACTTTAATTTCTGACCGCAAGTTTGCTGGCAGCTGCAAGCCCCTAAGAAGAGCCCCCTGCCCTGCTGTGCCACGCTCGGACCCGCTCAAGCAGGCAGCGCGCTGCGGGGCTGCCTTCTCCCGCAGCCGGCCCCTCTCGCAACGTTGCTTGACACCGGAGGTTTGTGCGCAACAGACCCAAAGCAGCCCCGGGACAGGCACTGAGGGCTGCCCGCTCCGCCCGGGCTCTCTCAGGGCAGCCGAGCGCGGCGCAGCACAGGGGCCAGTACGGCTCTGCTCGCCCGGGGTGTCCCGGGATGGCTCCGGCCCCACAGCAGCAGCAGCAGCGCTGGTAGCGGGGTACCCCCGCACTCTCCCCGCCACCGGGGCCGCCGCAGGATCCCCCACGGGCCGCACCCCATCCCGCACCGCCCGCCGCCCCGTCCCAGCCCAGCGCTCACCTCGGGTCCCGCCGCGTCTCAGCCCGTCGCGGCTCCGCAGCGGCTTAAAGGGCCGGGGCGGGGCCACGGCGGGTCCGGCCCCGCTCCCGCCGGCGGCCCCGCCGGGCAGTACCGCGCACCCCCGCTCCGCTCTCCAGCGGTGCTGGAGCCCGAGAGCTCCCGGAGCCCCCCATCCGCCGGCAATGCCCAGACGGCTGCGGCAGCATCCAGGGGCAGAGGAGCAGAGGGTGTGACCTTGCTCCGGCCACCCCGAGGGCGGGAAGGCAGCAGTGGGTGTCACTGCCGTGGTGTCGCCCACCCCTTCCAGCTTGTGCTGATACGAATTTGTGCTGTTTTCCTTTCTATTCTGAACTGCCAAAGGGGTGTGGGGATGACAAGTCCATTTCTCTGGAGGTGAGAGCATGGGCTGAGGTGGGAGCTGTGCCCAGGCAATGGCCCCAGGAGAAGAACCGTTAGTCCAGCATGGACTAGTCCACTCTAAAGGACTGGAATAGCTGCACGAAAGACACCAGTTAGGCCCATCCACACCAGCCAGTGTAAGCAGCCTCATCTCCCACCATATGCTGGCTGGACCAGTTCAGGATCAGGCACGGAGCCACTTGTGCTTGGAGGGAGATGCAGGTTTGTCTTAGTTAATCAAGATGCAGCTTTGTCTCCTCTTGGTTAATCAAATACTAAATCAGCTGCTCATGACCCATGTAAGTGCTGAGTGGTTCCTGTTTCAGCATAGTAATGACTTCTCCATCTGCACGAGAGAGCTGGGTGGAGGCAGCTCCACATGAAACCTCCATCGTGAGCTCTGTACAGCGGAACAGCTGCCTGTAGCGTGAGCGTGAAGGAAGTCCTGCAAGACTTAGTGCAGGTGGCTGGGTGGCACAAACTCTTGTCATCCACAGGCTAGGAATCACTGAATCACAGAATCACAGAACACTAGGGACTGATAGGGAGTTCAGATCATCCAATCCAATCCCCCCGCCACAGCAGGATCACCTAGATCAAGTCACACAGGAACATGTCCAGGTGAGTTTTAAAAATCTCCAGAGGAGACTCCACAACCCCCCTGGGCAGCCCAAGCAAAATTCCCTGTATCATGAGATTAAATATCACCTTCACTTCAGTGTTATTCACCAGACTGTATGTGGGGCCAAAGTGCCTGTACTGCAGGATTAAAAATTACCTCCACATCAGGCACGTGAGTGAGAAGGGTTTGCTGTCCTCTCCCCTTAAGATGTGCTTCCAGCATGCTGCAGACTCGGTTTCTTCCTTCCCATTTATGAGTTTCTTGTTCCTGTGTGACTTAGTCTAGGTGGTCCTGCTGTGGCAGGATCCTGCTGTGGCAGGGGGATTGGACTAGATGATCTTTCGAGGTCCCTTCCAGTCCCTAATGTTCTGTGATTCTGTGATTCTGTGAATAGTGACTGATTGGACCGTGTGCAAGTTTTACCCATCTCAGAGCCCTGTTCCGTGAGCGAGGTCGCTTTCCGTTCCTGTGGAACAAGGTGGTGTTTGCTGTGAGCAAGATCAAGAGTGACCTCAAGCGTCTTAGAAAAAATTTTAGTCTAGGTTTTGAGGGAAAGGAGCACAACGAGAAGCTGAAGTGTTAGCAGTTGTCATTTCATATCTTGGAGGTTACACGAAGGGAAAGGACCTCTCCAAGTCAGACAAGTAAAAGGCACATGAGTCAGAGCAGGCTGACTCCATTTATTGTGTTCAATGCCTGCGCTCTCTTGTCCAACCTGTCCTGCTCCCAGCCCTGCTGGATCTGTGTGATGCTGCTGCGTTATTTACCCTGTCTCCTCCAGTAGCCTCCACAGGTATTAGATCTTTCCTTTCGATAACAGCTCCTGCAGACTGTCAAAAACAACCAGCAGCAGTCCCAAAGGGAAGAGAGTAGCATCACAGTTCTAGTGAGGTCTGACCATGCTCAAAGGAGATTCTCATCACAACTGAGGGGCCATGCGGATATGAAATAAACTGCTCTTCAGTGGTGAGGCACAAGTGAGAGAGCTAGAAGGCAGCCTGACATCCAGGAGTTAGTTTTGCCACGTGTAGTATTTAATCACTCTATCAGGAGCTGAGTAACTGCGAGGGATAGACGTAAATACGTTGTTTAAGAACATCGCTATAGGAACAACGTGAAGGAAGACAGTCTTGTGACACTCAGGAATCACAGAGTCACAGAACATTAGGGATTGGAAGAGACCTCAAAAGATCATCTAGTCCAATCCCCCTGCCACAGCAGGATCCCACTGCTCCCTTCCTCCTTGCTGCCCTGTGCTACTTCACCCTGTTACCCTCAGCATCCTTCCCACTGCTCCCTTCACTGTCCTCATCATCCTGCTGTCAAAAGCTTGTCCTTCCCTGTGATCAGAGAATCATAGAATCCTTAGGGATTGGAAGGGACCTCGAAAGATCATCCAGTCCAATCCCCCTGCCACAGCAGGATCACCTAGACCAAGCAGCATTCAAGTGTATTAACAGGTTCTGTTCATTTTTCCTGCTGCATCAACAGCTCTGTGAGCTGGCAGTGCCTCTGCTTCCTTCTGCTTCCTTGGCTGTGGGAAAGCCCACAGGCTCTACATTAAACCAGTTCTCCCTTGGCTTGTAAATTCGACCCGAAGTGCGTTGATCACCTCAGAACAAAAGTCTCAAGGATTCAGCTGTGCCCTGGTTTCATGTAAAAGTTGTTTTCCATGTTTTGGGGAGCTGAATAGAACATCAGCTTGTCTGACCTAGTTACTTCGCAAAAGACTTGTCACAACATTGGTGTCCTCGAGCCTTTTACATCCACTAAATACCTTCCGCTCACCTGGGATTATCTTATCCTCGTTTGATCTTGTAAGCATGGTCCCACATGTCTGCTTCCAGCAGAGGCAATCTGCTTGCTCTGCTGTTAATCCCTGCTGTTGTTTCACGGAAGTTTTTTCTAGATAGGACATTTAAAACCCGCCTGGACCTGTTCCTGTGCCTGCAAGACCACCTAGATCAAGTCACACAGGAACATGACCAGGTGGGTTTTAAACACCTCCAGAGAAGGAGACTCCACAACCCCAGCAAATCTTTCCAACTGCTATTAGTCAAAAGACAAAGCCATATGAATACAGGTTGGAGCTGGAAGGGTCCTGCCTGTGAACTGTGGCAGAGCTGTTTTCCCACCCTTGCTAGTTCAGGTGTCCATCAGAAGGCTGCAGAAGGAGCATGATGCTGGGCATTTACCATGCCTGGTGCAATGCCTGCAAGGGGTTGGTCCTCTCTTCTTGCCATGAAGCGAGGTTATTTCTCTCAGTATGTCACTGTCATGGGGAGAGGTTGAGAGGGAGCAACTAGTCCATCGAACAGCCTCCGGACAGCCAGGGCTGCCTCCTACCACATGGGAGGCTGCAGACCAAACCTCTGCTGCAGCTGGTTCTCACATGGCCAAGGCCAATGTCTCCACTAAGTTATTTGGGAGATGGAGACACGTAAGACCTTTCACATCTGGGATGCCCTGAACATGCTGAAGTGTGGCCGGAGGGCAGAGAAGTATCTGTCTTCCAGAGTCTCACTTCCCTATGGTCTTTGCTTCAGGGGCTCTGGGGAGAAATCACAGAACATTAGGGATTGGAAGTGACCTCAAAAGATCTAGTCCAATCCCCCTAACAGAGGCATCTGTGAAGCTGCCCACTGTTGGAAGTGTGGTTAAGAGTGGGGTTTTAAGGAGACTGAGCAGTGGGTTTTGACTCAGAGGCTCATACTCATGGCAGCTCAGCAAACCAGTGGACCCAGTGTGTTCGCAGTCCCCCAAGGGAGGTAGACCTAGACTGCTGCTGAGAGCTCCCATTCATTCCCAGGGTCTTGCACACAATGCTCCAGCCCAGTGTGAAGTTTATCCAAGCCCCATAAATATGAAGGAAACAGATGGTTCGCATCTGATCCTAAATACGTTTAGCGAGGTAAAGCACAGGGTAGGCTGCTAGGATTGATGTTATCAGGCAGCGGCACTGTGAAAACCCAGCAAAATACTGAGGCTGCTGTATGCAGGCTCTGAGGTTTGGAACGGAGCTTTCTGAAAAGCCTAGCAAAATACGGGCTCTATTTCGGGTGCCAGCTCAGCAGAACGCTAATACCTGCTCTAGCAATGATGTCACCTCCCTGGCAGGAGGTGTAATTTAGGCTGAAGATATTGATTTCTTTCATAGAGCTCAGTTGATCCACCATATACCCCCAAGGCCAGATTATCCCTCGTGTTGTGCCATGGAAAAGCCTGCATGCAAGAGCTTCTGTAGTCTCAGCCCAGTACAAGTTCTGTCACTGACTGACAGGGTTTTATTAGCACAGTCCACGATCTGAGGACCCACACTGCTTGTTCCAATAATAACGTTAGTGATTCCTGAGGAGGACAGGAAAATGTGTTTAATATTTGGTGGGTTTGCAAGGTGAAATGTGGCAGGGGGATTGGGCTGGATGACCTTTCCAGGTCTCTTCCAATCCCTAATGTTCTGTGAGTCTGTGAAATGGCTGAATCTGCTGTTTTCAGAAAGCTTCCCAGCTCCATCGGTCTGCTAAGAATCACAGAATCACAGAACATTAGGGATTGGAAGAGACCTCGAAAGGTCATCCAGCCCAATCCCCCTGCTGCAGCAGGATCCCCTAGACCAAGTTGCACAGGAACATGGCCAGGCGGGTTTTAAATGTCTCCAGAGAAGGAGACTCAACAACCCCCATGGGCAGCCTGTTCCAGTCCTCCGTCACTCTCACTGAGAAGTTGTTTGTTCTCATATTTATATGGAACCTCCTATGTCCCAGCTCGCACCCATTGCCCCTTGTCCTATCTAGATGACATTGAGAAGAGCCTTGCTAAAACCCTAATTTCACAGAGCAGTGGTTGGGCTGAAAAAAGAGCCGGTGTGGTTTTACTTTTCACAGAACATAAGGGACTGGAAGGGACCCCAAAAGATCATCCAGTCAAATCCCCCCCGCCCCATCAGCTGCTTTCCCAGTAACAGATAGGACCCTAAAAACTTCTTCACCACCTTAGCACCTCTGCATGTAGCTTCTTGTCCTGATAAGAAGAGGAAGCTCCCAGATTCATTGTGTTAGGGTGGGGTGATGATCAGGCTGATCCCTGCCTGCCAAGGAGCACTGCTTCGGGCTCCGTTACATCACCTGTGAGCTGCCTTCCTCAGAGCCACAGGCACTCCTGGGCCTGGGCTCCCTGCTAACTGCTGTGAGAAGAAAGGGTGGGTGCTTTCCAAGTTGCATTGTGTTGCCGTTGCTGGAAGTTTCCTGCATCCTTACATCAAAGGAAAAGAATTCCAGGCTACACAGAAACAGCTAGGGGGTGGTCAGCAGTAAACCCAGCAACATGCAGATGCCTGCTGGAAACTGCTGTTCTGGAGCACAGGAACGGGCTGCCCGGGGAGGTTGTGGAGTCTCCTTCTCTGGAGACATTTAAAACCCGCCTGGACATGTTCCTGTGTGACCTACTGTAGGGGATCCTGCTCTGGCAGGGGGATTGGAATGGATGGTCTTTTGAAATCTCTTCAAACACCTAATATTCTCTGCTTCTATAAGGTGCTCTGTAACAGCTAACATACAGCACTGCCTCTAGAGGGACTGGCTGATCTTTCGAGGTCCCTTCCAATCCCTAATGTTCTGTGATATCTTTTGCTGAGAAACTACAGGTGTAAAAAAGCAATGGAAGAGCTGACAGGATTCCTAAAGACATTTTATTACTTGGAAAGGAACATTCAGCTTCAACAAAAATGGAATGCTGTGGTCAGGAAAAAGCCTGAACAAGTTACACTATTTTTCTTAATTGGATTTCAAATGTCACCTTTGGAACACATTGAAAAATCAATTCTTCTTTGCTTTTTGTTGTGCTGTCAGCTTGGGTTTTCCACTTCATTGAGCAAGGTGATGAAACGAGGCTGTTGTGCTCCTTATTGGTTGTGTTTTGTGTTCAAATTCAGTTTATCTTTCTAGATGTTCAGCAACAGTAGACTGTTGTTTTCTTTTCTGGGACAGATGGGACAGCTCTCTACACAAACACAAAATTAGCAGATTGCCATCCTTTACTGCAAGATTGTTTCTGGTCTTCCTTGTGACGTAGATTCTTCCACAGAATTAATTAGATGATACGTTGCACTGTTAAAAGAGATGGTCTATGGAGGTCAGAAATTGGAGAAGATATAGGAGCAGAGACTGGAGGGCAACTGACTGAGGTCTGTTGTTCAAGAGGTGGTAATGAAACAGATCTAAAAAGAAACTTCTGGAGGTGGTTTTGTAGGCATCAATGAGGGGACTGTGATAGGCAGAAAAGAAAGTGTGAGTCTCTCAAGTGAGAAAAGGAAGCGCAGAAAGCAAGAATGATAAATGCATAGATAGGAGAAAACTGGAACAGAGATAACTAGGAGGATAATTTGCAAGGTCTCACTGGATGTGGACAAAGAGCCAAAGCTATCTGAGACAGGGAGACTGATAGGAGGATGGAGCCAGGCTCTGCTCAGTGGCATCTAATGATAGGACAAGGGGCAGTGGGTGTGAGCTGGAACACAGGAGGCTCCACATCAATATGAGAAGGAACTTCTTCACAGTGAGGTTGACAGAGCACAGTAAACCTAGTAACTAGGTAAACCTAGTTTAGCACAGTAAAACCTAGCACAGTAAACCTAGTAACATGCAGATTCCTGCTGGAAACTACTGCTATGGAGCACTGGAAGGGGCTGCCCAAGGGGTTGTGGAGTGTCCTTCTATACAGATGTTTAAAACCCACCTGGACTTGTTCGTGTGCAGCTTGATCTAGGGGATTTTGCTGTGGTGGAGGGATTGGGCTGGATGATCTATTGAGGTCCCTTCCAATCCCTAACGTTCCATGATTCTGTGATAATCATCAGCACGAGAGGCCTTAGTGTTAGGCTGAAAAAGCCATTCTAAAATTCAAATGTTTATTGACTTCAAACTGGCTGTCAGGTGCAGAAGTCTGTGTGTTGTCTGTATCCCTTCCAGGCCATGGTGCTGCTTCTGTGGTGAGATTTATTTTTCATCTTGTTTTTTCTCTTGTTCCAAGACTTTGTTCCGTGTCAGTTCAGGTGTTCAAATCTTTAACAAACAATGTAGGAATGGGAATTCTTTATTTTAATTCTTTGCCGTGAAAGGCTTAGTCTACTAAGTCAGGATAATCTGTACTTTCTTTTCAGAGTCTTAATTTCTAGTACAAAATGTATATAGCTTGTAAGCTGTCTTCCTTTCGAGCAGCTCTGTGCTGTTCTAACAGCTATAGGAAGGGCTGAGAATTCACGCTGACACAAGGATGAACCTCACAGCTGGGTGCACGGACCAAGGCTGGCCAGGCACCTCTTACCACAGACAGTGAAGGCCAAGACTCTGTTGGCCTCTGTGCTGGCTACTAAGAACAACGTTTAGCTCTGCTGCTGGCTGCAACCCGGTAGGTGCTGAGTGGTGGGGACACAGGCCAGGGCAGGTTTGACATGAGGGACGGGCCCCTCTGTTGTCAGAGGGCCATCCAGGAGGGAAGGCCGGGCTCAGGAGAAGCTCTGGAGAGGCCTTAGTAGCCCTGAGGGGTTGTGCCTAGGCCATCCAGGAGGGAAGGCCGGGCTCAGGAGAAGCTCTGGAGAGGCCTTAGTAGCCCTGAGGGGTTGCACCTAGGCCATCCAGGAGAGAAGGCTGGGCTCAAGAGAAGCTCTGGAGAGGCTTTAGTAGCCCTGTGGGGTTGTGCCTAGGCCATCCAGGAGGGAAGGCCCAGCTCAGGAGACACTCTGGAGGGGCCTTAGTAGCCCTGAGGGGTTGCACCTAGGCTATCCAGGAGGGAAGGCTGGGCTCAGGAGAAGCTCTGGAGAGGCCTTAGTAGCCCTGAGGGGTTGTGCCTAGGCCATCCAGGAGGGAAGGCTAGGCTCAAAAGAAGCTCTGGAGAGGCTTTAGTAGCCCTGTGGGGTTGTGCCTAGGCCATCCAGGAGGGAAGACCGGACTCAGGAGACGCTCTGGAGTGGACTTAATAGCCCTGAGTGGCTGCACCTGGGCCATCCAGGAGGGAAGGCCTGGCTCAGGAGACGCTCTGGAGAGGCCTTAGTAGCCCGGAGGGGTTGTGCCTGGGCCCTGAGGGGCTGCACCTGGGCCCTGGTTGACCCCTCCTGGGCCCCGAGGGGCCACACCCGGTGCCTCTCCCACTACAAAAGCAGGGCCCAGTTGCAGAGAGATGTGAGTCTGTGTGTTGGCTGCATTCTCTTTGGTAATTGCTCCTGTTGTTGGAAGGAAGGACCCCCAAGAACCCCTCTCACAGTTGGAGCTCCCGGCCCTAGCAGGACAGGACAAGCTGGACCAGGGTGAGTAGCTGGGTTCTGCATTTCTCAGGTTTTTACTTTGGTTGGTCTCTCTGTGGCTGTTGTGGGTCTTGGGCTGTGGTTAGCTTCCCTGTTGCTGAATTTGTTGCGTCAGGTTGCTTTCTGTTGAGTCTGTGGTGAGCAGTCTGCTCCATTTGCTTCCTCCTTTACTGGTTGTGCGGTCTTGCTGCTGTGCCCATAGAGGCGGATAACAAAATCTGGGTGTTTTCTGCTGATGGCTGCATCCCTTTGGTTTGGGTCTAGAATTTGTACAATGCGGAGTCTCAAGCCTTCCACAAGTACTGTTCTGGAGCTTAAAAAGAAGCAGTTTGGAATGCTTTAGCTTGGAGAGGAAGAGACTGAGGGGTGACCTCATTAATATCTGTGAATGTGTGAAGGGTGGGTGCCAGGAGGAGGGAGCCAGGCTCTTCTTGATGTCATCTAGTGCTAGGACAAGGGGCAGTGGGTGTGAGCTGAAACATAGGAGGTTCCATATATGTGTCAGAAGGAATCTTGTCATGGTGAGGGTGACAGAGCACTGGAACAGGCTGCCCAGGGGAGTTGTGGAGTTGTCTTCTCTGGAGACCTTTAAAACCTAACTCAGGCTTTCACCACTAGGGGTGGGGACCTTGCACTTATATGTGAATATTTGTGGAGGGTCAGCACATTCAAACAGCTTTGCTACTTGAATTAAACTGTCATAATTTGGGTAACAATGGGTTTCCTGATCCTGCAAGAGGAGACAGTTGACAGTTTGGCTGCTGTTAAGGTTTCTGTTGCTCTAGCCTTGTGCAACCACACAAGGTCCTTCTTGAATGAAGAACATCAGTGATCCTTAGAGATGTTTATTTCAACTACTGTAACTTGTTATGATAATCAATTTTGCGTAAGCATAATCCTTTCCTTAATGTTTTCCCCACTGATTCCCCTCAGTAATGTGGTGTATGGGAGTGGTTTGGTGAGGTTACTCACTTATACAAACACTTGCTGACATTTATTTTGCTTTCGTTGCCTCCTTGCTCCTCCTGTTCTTGCTGTATGGAAAACACAAGACAGGCCATGTTGGCTAATCCTTTATTTCTCTTTGCCTGGCAATGTCTTTGCTATCACCACTCAAAATCCTTCATCTGGTTTACTTTACTCCTCCTTGCTTGAGAACAGCCCACAAGTGGGTGCAGAGTGCAGACACTTGCACGGACACAAGCACACATGTGTATGTGACTACCTATGAATGTGCTGGTTTCACGTGGACTGGGAACACAACATGGTTTGCATCACCTCACATCTATTGCCCCAAACAACTTAGGTCAAGTTCCAGTGTTATTTTAGTCTTAGTAGCATGTCTGTAGTTGAGTTTATATAGTACTTTATAGTTTTTCTCCCCAGTTCAGTTCCCCTTCATGGGAGAAATCAGAGTCACAGAACATTAGGGATTGGAAGAGACCTCAAAAGATCATCCAGTCCCATCCCCCTGCCGCAGCAGGATCCCCTAGACCAAGTTGCACAGGAACATGGCCAGGCAGGTGTTAAACATCTCCAGAGAAGGAGACTCCACAACCCCCCTGGGCAGCCCCTTCCAGTGCTCTGTCACCCTCACTGGGAA
>JAOXOE010031192.1:0-12196 GCA_028565055.1 Phoeniculus purpureus
CCCGCCCCCGGGCAGCCCCTTCCAGTGTTCTGTGCTCCTGATCCACAAGACCTGGACTAGAGGATCTTTCAAGATCCCTTCCAATCTCTAATGTTCTGTGACTGTGATTCCCACTCTTTCCTCTTGCTCTCATTTTCTGTTCTCCCCTTTCATTCTTACCTTTCTTACTTCATTCCTTTCCTTTCTAAATTCTATCTGTGCCCGCTGCTTTCCACTTCTCCTCTTCCTTCGTCGCTCACATCACCTTAAGAAAAAGAAAATGGTGAATCTCTGTTCTTCCTCTTTTCTCTTCTGAAATAAACTCATTCAGGAAGCAGCGCTATTCATCCAGCTGGCTTGGTCTAGTGCTGCTGGCTTGCCTTTCGCCTCTCAGAAACGATTTGAACAGGACTGATCCTAGGTTCTTTCACCATGTCTTTTCCAACCTGAATGATCCTGTGATTCTGTGCCCTCAGCCACTCCCCAGCACAGCTCTCACATGCCAGGAACACTGGGAACGCAGCTGAATGTGCACTGCTCTGCTTTGCATGGGAAGGTTTGTCTGTGACGAAGCTTGGTCAGCATACGTTGAGTATAGAACTGTACTGATAATGATTCAGCCTCCTGGCAAACCCCCTGCCTTTACGTCTTCTCTTGTTCCAATTCCTCTATCGCTCACCCATGTCAGCACTTTCCCTGTAAGAGCAGAAATACGCATAGGAAAGGGTCAGTCACCACAGGAAGGACATTTTGAAGAGGGAAGAAGCTGCCATGACTGGCATTATGTCTCCCAAAGCAAGACTGCATAGAATCATCCTGGCTGGAGAGGACCTCCAGGATCATCAAGTCCAGCCCTCATCCCAACAGCTCCCTAACCCCTAGACCATGGCCTCAAGCCCTCTAGCTACTCAATTTTTAAACACCTTCAGGGACGGTGACCCCACTACCTCCCTGGGCAGCCTGTTCCAGTAGAAGTAGGGAGATGATTGTCCCCCTGTACTCAGCACTGCAAATCCGCCCCTTGAGTACTGGGTCCAGCTTTGGGCACCTCAGTACAAGGGAGACATCAAGGGGCAGGAGTGAGTGCAGAGGAGGGCAACGAAGCTGGGGAAGGGCCTGGAGAATAAATCTGATGAGGAGAGATTGAGAGAGTTGGGACTGTTTAGTTTGAGGAAGAGAAGGCTGAGGGGAGACTTCACCACTCTCTACAACTATCTGAAAGGACACTGTAGAGATGTTGGTGCTGGTCTCTTCTCACAGGTAATTAGCAAAAGAACCAGAAGGAAGGGCTTCCACCTTCAACAGAGGAGGGTCAGATTCGACATCAGGAAGAAATTCTTCCTGGAGAGAGCAGTCAGGCACTGGACTAGGCTGCCCAGTTGAGTCCCCATCCCTGGATGTGTTTAAAAGTCTCTTAGATGTAGTGTTGGGGGATCTGCTTTAGGGGTGACCTTGTAGAGTAGGGTTGCTGGTTGAACTTGATGATCCCAAGGGTCTTTCCAACCTGAATGATTCTGTGATTACAGGCTGCCCAGGGGGGTTGTGGAGTCTCCTTCTCTGGAGACGTTTAAAACCCACCTGGACATGTTCCTGTGCGACTTGGTCTAGGTGATCCTCCTCTGACAAAGAGATTGGACTAGATGATCTTTCAAGGTCCTTTCCAATCCCTAATGTTCTGTGATTCTGTGATACCACTGTTGATCTGCTCCACGACTTAGTTGATACTTTGAGTAAAACCACAACAGATGCATGAGGAAGTTAAAAAACAACAACAGAAAAAACCCCAAACAAACACTCCCATCTCTTTCCTGCCAAATTCTATCTGTGGAAAGAGGGAGTAGGTTGAACCTCCTTGTATGTAAAGGGGCAGGTGGGAAATTTAAAACAATTTCATGTTTGTGATTTGAAAACCAAACATTGCCTCAAAATGTCCCAGTGATTTCATTTGTTAAAAATGATGGCCAAGAAAACCAGCAGAGAGTGTCTGGCAGGACTTTTGGATCATGGCACACAAACAAGAACATGTAAGCATCTTAATAGGTCAAAATGGTACTGAAACATTAGCCAAAACTGTTGTATTGACACAAGCATGGGCTTACTGTTAGCGTACCAGATGGAATGCTGCATTAAAACTGCATCATGTGCAAAGGTATCATAAAGAGATTTCCATCTTAACATCTGCAAACCAATAGGTTGGCCATGTGACGCAGCTTGTTGCTTGATGCTGCTTGGAAGGAACTGTTATTCTGAGTTGATCATCCAAGTGCAATTAATGCTCCGCTGGTTAGGTCACTAGTTCTCTTTTTCCTGGTATTGTCCGTTCACTTTACCGTCCCTTGCCTTTCTCTGCTTTTCCCTAAAGCAGTAGCAACAGCAAGTTCTTTCTCTTCCATTCCTTTTTTTTTCTCAGAGGATGGAGGTGTGGGAAAGGGGAAAGGGCACGACGAGGAGAAACCCAATGTTTAGATAGCTTTTATATGGCCCTCGCCTGTCACACCTCACTGAGATAAAGTGGGAATGTTGGAGCACGTCTGGTAGTAAAATGCGTAGGACAAGATGGATGTCACCCTGTGGTATCCATGGGCTGCTGCCTCAAGGATGGGTAAGAGGCAGCAGTGCCACATCTGTGCAACAGATGCAGCCACAACCAGAACTCGTGTGTCCCGTGGGATGGCTTGGCCAGCACTGCAGTGGGGACTCGGGTACATTTGCAGAAGGTGGTCAGTTCACTGCGATAAAGTTTTCTGCTAGAGAAAATCAACCATCATTTCAATGCCGTTTCCATGTTTTAGAGGTGTTTTTTACGTGCCCATGCTGCTGCCATGGCCGCCTTCCTTCTGCCGTGCTTGGGTGGAACCAGTTGCTCTGCTGGTTTGCCCTCGTACCAGATTTTCTTGTGTCTGTGTCCAAAACAGACGATGTAAGTGGCCGCTGGTTTCAGCACCCATTCCTAACCCAGTGCTTACGTGGAGGAGGTGCATCTTTACTCCTCTGTGTGTAGTCCTGCTGGGGTTGCTAAATTTGGAGTGTGACTTGAAGGAGTTTTTCTAGTGTTATCAATGCAGCTACTCAAAGCCATAAGCTGTGAGCCGTCGGTGTTGTTTGTTATGTCTTGGGAAGACTAAGAGGAAGCATTAAAAAGACCCCACCAAAGACCTGTCCAGTGTTTCACCTTGCTGAGGTATGTGGGTGATCACTCAATAGCTTTGTGCCTCTCCTTGTCTTTCAGAAGGTCTTGATGAGCTGTGGGGGGAAGTACTTGATGGTGAGAGAGGGCCAAAGTGAAAATTGTGTTCTCTTCAGCAACTCTTATTTTTTCAGATATTTCAATCTGGTTTTGTTTGCGAAATCCTGATGGAATAACCTTGAAAGAATTCTGCCTGTTGTTCTTGGCATTTCAGGGACTTACTCCATGCAGTGTGAAGGACCTGCTGCTTGTAGCAAAAATTATGAGATCAAATGAATATTGATCTTGGATGTTCTCCAGTGTCATTCCTTAAACCTTAGAGTTTATGAGCTCTTCCCTTTTTCCCTCTGATTTCCCTCCCTTCCCTCCTGCCATGCTTCTTTGCAATAACCTTTGTAGGGTCAGGGATTTCACTTTCTCCCTTATTTTGTTTTACACACAATGGGCTGTGTGGCTCCACAAAGATATAAAGAGGCTAACGTGTTTGAACTTAGCACTTCCAAAGCATTTTTACCCTGTGTTCCCAACTCGTGAGTCCACCAGGGTACCAGCACGTTATTGCTGTTTTATTTTTGAGAAGTGTGGTTTTGGGTGATGATCACAACCCTGTTTCATTCAAGATCCTGCTTATTAATCAGCATGTGCTTACGTAGGAGAGAGTGTAAATGAACGCGGGAGGGTTTATTACAGAAAGAAAACAATAATTTAATTGTGTCTTTCCACAGACGTTTCTTCTGATTTGAAGTCTGCACTCCACAACAGCAGACCTTGCCTTCAGGTGGAGACCTCAAAGGCTACCTGCCTTAGACACTAAGACATTAGTGTCTAAGACACTAATTCATTCCTTTTTGTCAGTTTCTCAAGATATTCTAAATCTTTGCAGTTTTCTTCTTGCAAGAAATAAATGCTTTGATTTCTCTTATGAAGTAGTTAAGGATCTCATTTGTTCCCAACACCATTCATCTATTTAGTGATCTTTTTAAATAATAGGAGTAATAATAAGTAATAATGTCACAGATGTGGCTCCTGTGCAGCAGCTATAGGATCAAAGAGTTTTGTCTTTGCTTTTGAGTCTGACTTCCGCGTTAATTCATGTAGAACTTCTTTTTAGAATGTCTTTTAAAGGAGATGAAGTTCTTCAGTACAAGGGTGGAGAGACTCTTGAGTCGGTTGCCTGGAGAGGCTGTGGCTGCCCCTTCTCTGGAGATGTTCAAGGCCAGGTTGGATGCGTTCTTGAGCAACCATCTTGAGCAACCATCGCTGCCCATGGCAGGGGGGTTGGAGTAGATGATCTCTAAGGTCTCTTCCAACCTGAGCTATTCGATGATCTTGAATAACCAACTGTCTGATGGCTGCCATTTGATGTAGCTGTCCTCTTCCCCTTATGAGTAAGGGTTTAATTGTCTTCTGTTAAATTGGTGCTTTTCTGTGGAAGCCTGTATTGTTATTTGCAGCATCAAGGCTTCTTGCTTTTCGTGGCTTTTTACTTCACACACCTAAGACTATTTGAGGCAAAATTAACTACGATTTCAGGCTTGTTCAGGTCTCAGTTTTCTGCTGACAGCAGCCAGCCCTCCTCACGTCGTTGGGTTCATGTGTTTATACTTCTTTGCTTCCACTAATGGATTCTGGTTTTCTGTGACTCTCACACTCCGCATCTTGATCCTGTTTTTGTGGTAGGAAATATTGCCTGGCGTTCTCAGAGCAACCTTTTAGCAAGGGAAGGCAGTCCAAGGATTAAAGTAGGTGACTAGAAAGATGATGGGCTCAGCCATACCAGTTGGGATGTTTATGAAGCTGCTTAATGTCAACAGGTCTTGAAGCTTTTATTTTCATGGTGAATTTACTTGATTAATCAAAGTAAACTAGGTTAGGGACAAGCCAAGGTAGATAACAGAGGTTCCTCTGTAACTTACGCTGCTCTGCAAACCTGCTTGCTCCGCACATTTTTACAGCCTTGCAGGCAGCAGCACCTGCAGAGTGGCTGCTCTGCTGGGTCTTACAGAGGCTTCTTGCACAAGGAGCTCTTAGTCCTGTGCTCCTTTGACAGGGAGCTCCAGCTCATCTGAAGCAGAAGAGTCCCTGAGGCTCACCTGAAAACTCACAGCTGAGATAAAGGAGATGGAGTGCTCCTGGGATTCTTGGCTGTTCAGGGATAACCCAAGTGTGGTGAATTTTAGGTAACTCAAGATCTTTACTTTCTTGTAACTCTGAACATCTTTTGCATTCTCCTGCGGTTATTTTCTTTCCCTTACCGAAAACTAGTGAGTTTGGAATGAGGTTTGCCTTTACTTTCTTATTTGGAAGGACAGTCAGCGTTAAACGCTGTTTGTTTCCCATGACAGGGTGTGTAATTCACAGCTCTCTGACATCCAGGGACAGGATGGCGAAGTGTCGCCACATCTCTCTATTTAACACTTTCCAGCGCTGATCTGTCTTATTCCCTGAACCGAGTAGTCTGACAGGCCGTGCTCTGGAATCAAGTGGTTATTGTCGTTGCTAGAGACCATAACAACATCAGGGTTTTAAACCTGGTGACAGACTGCTGGCTCTCTCACATCATCCTGTATTGAGTGCTGTGTTTGTCGCTGCCCAGCCTAAATGTTTGTCTTTAAAACAGGTGGAGCAGATGATTAAAAATAGTAATCACAATCAGGATATGGTATGAAATGATGTCAGACAAGCAGAAGGCAACACTAGATCATGTTGCCTATCTCCCCTCTGCCCTTCCCATAGGAACAATACAGGCAACAACCCCCCGAGGACTGGAAAACGGGGTACCAACGTTTCTCCTTGCCTGCCGTTTGTACATTACAGACAGTGTTTGAAGTTGCAGGGGATGTTCCACCCTGTGTGATGTTTCCAGGCGTCAGCGATGCCTCGGTTTGCTCACGCCGTGTGCCTGTAGCTGCCTTGGTGACATCTGGCTGGCCAAAACGCTCTTTCTGAACATGAAGACAAAGGTGCCGAGCGGGATTGTTATCTGTCAGCTGGGGATTCCTAACCTCGCAGAACTGCCTCTGCTCCCCTAAAGCTTTTATCTGTCTGTTTTGTTTTCCCCTTTGCTCAGAGCACATCTGACACCCAAACAAAAGTGGCTTTTGTCTCGCAGTGGAAGCGTGCCAGGCTTTTGACACGCTGACAGGTGGGACGTTATTTAGTGCTGCTGAAGTCTGGGTGCTGCGGGCTGCTTTGTGCCTCTCAGACTGTGTTTTGACTTGCGTGTTCCTGACGGCCATTGTAGCATTAACCTTCTCTACTGGACTCGGAAGATGGCAGCGTAAATGGCAGCCAGGGTTTCTTCCCTGCGCTGTTAACACGCTTCTGAAGCAAACGGTACAATGGGAGTGAAGAGTTCCCTTTTGTGGGGTTTTTTTCCACCTATTACCTTTAGGTGTGCATGCTTTTGGGGTTGGGTTTTCCCCCCACCTTTCCTCTTTGGCTTGGAATATGAAGCCATAAATAAAATACCTAAATCCTGCTTTCCTCAGAAACATTTCTTTCTAGAGTGCTTCTAAACCCACAGCCTGAGACTATAACAGAGGCTCTGAGTTATACAGCTGCAGCGTTCTGTGGTTGTTGTCTCTGTGCAGGAGCATCCCAGCAGGAAAGGAGCTAAGATGTCACAGCGATAACACCGTAAGTAGGAAAGGATTGTTGGCCACCAGGAGATTAAGCAAATGCTGTCGCTATTTTTATGGCTGTGTTGTTCTTCATGCTCTTGGTGTTGCTGTGCTGAATTATCTCTTACACTGGCAAGACCTGGTCTTCTCCAAGTCAGGAATACTAAAGGTAAGGGACCCTGGGCACAGAGACAGCTGCTCCTCCACTGGACACCAGTACTGCCCAACATCCTGCTTCTGGGAGAATGCTGACTGAGGTGCCTGTAGGCTTGCCCAGGTACCCAGCACAGCTCATGGACCGCAGGCGTACCTGCACGTCTGTCTGTCTGGAAGTCCTCTGGGAAGTTCTGGTGAATCTCAGTTTGATGCAAATACAAATCTGGGTGCCCGTAGTAGGGCTGAGCTCCTGTGCCCCTCGTTTCAGCATTGTGTTGAGCATTGTGCCCTTTTCTTTAATGGTCTGATGTTTTCAGACAGGTGAAATGTGGCATAAACCGAGGGATAACTCTGGGTATTTTGAAATGAGGAGATTTGGGGTGGAAAGGTAGAAAGATTGGGCTGCTGTAATGAACAAACAGTGGAGTTTTAGCTCGGTAATGATAGCGAGAAATTAATCAGCTACTCGAGGTACCTCGTGTCCAAGGTACGTTAGGCTCTGTTATAGTGTAGAAGTGGATGTAAATGAAAAAGAGGTGCTCAAGTGCTGGGGTGGAGGGGGAATGGGGGGCAGCCTGGTGAGCTGGGTGAGTACTGAACTCCAAGACTGTCTGATTCACATTAGCTTCTTCGGTTTCTCAACTTATGGACAGGAAGAATGCAAAGCTTGAAGGCTGACAGTAAGGACAGTAAGAAGTCTGGCAGTATCTCATGTATCTGTGAGATGAGTAGGTCAAACAAACCAGAAACTCCTTGATTTGCAGTGCAGGATGCAGGATGCAGATACAGAGAAAGCAAACCTGGTCCTTCCTGGATCTGTGGATGTCAAGTACTGTGGAGTCTGGATGCTGTGGACTTAATCCAGGGTTTGTGATTCATTGCTGTATTGGCAGCACGAGAGAAATCAATACATTATTGAGTTAGAAATGAATTGGAAAGACATCTCAGGACAGGTCAATTGCTGGATTGAAAAGAAATTGGCAGGGAATGAATTGGTGATTTCCCAAATGTAATCCCTGGAAGTGTTCAGGGCCAGGCTGGATGGGGCTCTGGGCAACCTGGTCTGGTGAGAGGTGTCCCTGTCCATGGCAGAGGGTTGGAACTACGTGATCTCTGGGGTCCCTTCCAACCTAAACCAGTCTGTGATTCTAGTGTGTTGTTCCAACTCTCTTTGAATTGCCTTTGACAAGTGTGGCTTCTGTGAAGGTGTCTTATCCCTCCATCACCCACATTGGCTGTTGTGTCACAAAGCTCTCGTGTAGCTTCTGTTCCACAGTTGCAGCCTGAGATGTGCCTTCTGCCACCTGGGGATGGCCACTCTGTGAACCGTTCAGGAAGTCCTGTTTGCCTGCCTGTAGGTGGGTGTTTTAGTGACAGACTTTGGATTGCTAGGTTTTGGAATATCTTCAAATGTCTGAAACTTAGTGGCTGTGGGTGTTGATGTTATTCTTTTACTAAGTATTGCCAGAGATTAACCTTCAGCAGTTGGCTATAAAGTTTCTCAGGAATATACAGCCTTGTGCCTTGTTCAAAGCAACTCCTGCAATCTGTTAGCAGGAACCCCAGCTTTTAAATTTAACGATGCTAATGATGTTATAATGCCTGAAAAGTGCTTCACCGAGATCTAAAATCTACCTTAATGTTTAAAACATGGATTTTCTTCCCTCTTCCCCTGCTGCACGCTCCTGTGCTCTTAACACTCTGCTGTTAGCAGTTGCTGTTATTAAAATCCACAGGAGGAAACTCGAACTGCTTTTCAGAGTGAATACCACAAATAACTACATCTGGTGGTCCTCTCCCTTGATTGCCTTCACCTTTACACATGTTCTCTTGTAAGGCTTCCTTACAGAGATGTGGGCAGATGAATGAATTGCCGTGTCATAAAACAGTGCTTAGGCTTAAGATGCATTTCTTAACTGGTCTGGGCTACTCTGAGATGATTTTGAGTTGCTTTACCTGGTGTGGCAGGGAAGGAGTTGGAAATAGGTAATGGCTGCATATGAAGACCTGTGAGAAAACCTTATGGAACAGACGTTAGTGCAGGGATTCTGCCATTCTAACTTGCTTTTTTTCCTTTAATACACATGTAAGGGGGTGGGGGTAAGATATCAGCATGTCGCTGGTGTATCGCTGGAATGACTGTCCAGGGCAGTGATGTTGTCCCCATCCCTGGAGGTGTCTAAGGACAGACTGGCTGCAGCACTTAGTGCCCTGGTCTGGCCGATGTGATGTTGCTAGGTCATGGGCTGGAAGAGCTCAGAGAGCTTTTCCAGCCTCAATAGTTCGGTGATCCTGTATCAAAACTTCTGTGGGTTTAATTAAAATAAACCCCATAAGAAACAGCCAATTATAATCTGCAGTGAAGAACAGCATCAAGTCAGGAAGAATTTGCAACTGAAGCAGAATTCAGAACAGAATTCTCACCAGTGCAGTGGTGGCGTGAAGCAGCTGGGATAGCGACTCTTCCATGCCGTCTGCGTTCAGGGTATAGTGGATGTGCTGTGTGGTTATCTCTGTGGAACATGTGTTAGCAATCAAAAGAACATTTGAAGTGACTGCACTAATATGAAAATTAAAAAGTGGAAAGCTGAATATCCACGATGAACACTTGAATCTCAAAATGCGGGTTGTTGCTCTCTGTCGACAACTGCTGCAGCTGCAGCAACGCTGTGTGATAAGGAGCAGTCATCTGCAGGGTGAATCACCCGGCTTCTGTTCAAGCAAAAGGCAAGAAGAGATGCTTGCCTTAAAGAACTGGGATTTGAGACTCGAGTATTTCTTTCAGTTAGAAATCAGTATTTGAAGCTTATCAGTATATGAAGCTAGTCTTAGTCTAGCAATGCCGGTCACTAACTGATGTCATCTACATTCCTACAGCAACCTCAGTGTGAATCGAGGCTGTGAACTTTCTCATTAAATGTTCTTAGGTTTTCCAGTGGGATTTGTTGCCAAGATGACTACCTACGTAAAGATCGTATTTCCTCTTGCTATTGGATAAGAAAAATACATATCCATTGGTAATAGTAGATTTTAAAGAAATTGCTTTTCTTGCTAAAACCTGCACTCTTAACCATTTCTCCGTGGTTACTTTTTTTTTCCCCTCTTTTTGTTGTGTTTCTTTTTCCTTGGCTGGTTTTGACTTGTCATTAAACCATGGAGCCTAAATGAAGTCAATAGACAACAAATCTGTAAGTTCAAAACCTCCTGGTAGCCTGTTGCCTCTGAGCATAAACCATACATCTCCAGTCATTGCCAACAGAACTTCAGGAAAACCTTGCTAAAATGATGACTAGAAGTACATTTCAGTGTGGTGTTTTAAGTGACTGGCATTTCACCATGTCTGACCCTGTAAATGTGACAGATCAGCTCAAAACACCTGGGCTGAGGTGAACTGCTGATACCTTTCAACACCTGAAACTTTTGGCCAGGTCCTTCATCTCAGGCAGCAACACAAGTAAAGGTCGTGGTGTCATCACTCTCCTGTGAGGGTGCCTGGATTAATATGTGCAGCCCTCCGGGTGGGGGGAAACAAGGAAGTAGGAGGAGGAGGGGGGCAGATCTGCAATCCCTGAGGAAGTGAAAACAGCAAAGTCCATGTACTCAGACACGACAGCGTGCCACAAGGTTGGTACCTAAAACCAGGCTTAATGATGCACAGCGGTCAGGTACAATGAGGGAGTTGTTGGGCACTGAGAAACCAGAAAATGCTCTTCTAAATCTCTACAAAAGTTCTCAGAGAGGCAAAATATGGATTTTGCCTGAAATTTGTTAAATTCTAGTACCACTTGGTGCTACTGCTGGAGCCGTAACGTCCAAGCAGTACTGTTCCATACCTCCTTCTGCAAACTACCTAAGCTTTGGCATCTGGTGTTGGAAGTGCTGAATGCAATGATTATTAAGTAAGGGAATAAAGATTGAAGGATAAAAGAAAATAGTGTATACGAATGTGTTCATGTACAAATATAAAGGAAAACCAAATAGACCACCTGTTTAATAATTGCATCAGGAGGTTTTATGAGGAAAATGAGCCTTTGTGCACTAGTGGTGGCCTTCCTGCCATTGTCCCATACTTTTTGGATTTGGTAGCAAAGCATGACTTGAGAGAAGTGTGTTGGATTGCTAAGCCTGTCTGCCTTTTTTCCTGTGCATTGTCACCGTCTGATTTCAGCTACTTCAGGATCATTCCAGAGTCACCAAATTCAATTAATTTGCTATCAGCACCACAGATTCTGCACTCTCCATGGTTTTAGTGTTTGAAGAAGTTCTAGAGGTGTCAGTATTAATGCGTTGGGAAAAGTTCTAGAAGTATCAGTACTGGTGTGTTGGGAATGTTTGCTTTAAAGAAACTTTCATTTTCGGTGTTTAAGGGTATCCTGGCTTGTACCAGAAATAGCATGGCCAGCAGGAGTAGGGAAGAGACTGGCTCCCAGTACTTGGAAGCATGGTAAGCCCATGCTTCAAGTGCTGGGTTCAGTTTTGAGCAAGTCAGTACAAGAAGGACATTGTGGGGCTGGAGTGGGTACAGAGAAGGGCAACAAGACTGGCAGAACTGCGGTTAGTTAGTCTGAAGAGGAGAAGACTATCTGAGAGGAGGCTGTGGAAAAGTGGGGGTTGGTCTCTTCTCACAAGAAACAAGTGATAGGATAGGAGGAAATGGCCTCAAGTTGTGCCAGGGCAAGTTTAGGTTGGACATTAGGAAAAACTTTGTTGAAAGGGTCATCAGGGCTTGGAACAGGCTGCCCAGGGAGGGAGCTGAATCACTGTTCCTGGACACGTTTAAGTTTTGTGTAGACATGGTACTTGAAGACATAGTTTAGCAGCGGGCTCACTAGACAGGTCTCTTCCAACCTAAATGAGTCTCTGGTTCTATAATGAATTCTAGAATCATCCTCTAACTTGCTGAGGGTTACCTGGTTTGGTCTAGTTTCAGTGTTTGAAAAGCCATGCCGTGTTTTCTCAGCCATAGAGATGTGAGTGAAGCAAACATAAACATAACTGACCTGACCTCATAGTTAAACTCACCAGCCCAAAAATACAAATAACAAGGATATTTTTCCCCTTTGTGTTCCTTGCACTTTCTGTAGAATCACAGAATCCTTAGGGATTGGAAGGGACCTCAAAAGATCATCTAGTCCAACCTGTCCATGGGCAGGGACATCCCACCCTGGAACAGACTGGCCAGAGCCTCATCCAGCCTGGCCTTAAACACCTCCAGGGATGGGGCCCCAACAACCTCCCTGGGCAACCCATT
>JAOXOE010031193.1:0-12195 GCA_028565055.1 Phoeniculus purpureus
TCCTTCTCTGGAGAGGTTTGGAGCCTGCCTGGACATGTTCCTGTGCGACTTGATCTGGGGCATCCTGCTGTGGTGGGAGGATTGGACTAGATGATCTTTCGTGGTCCCTTCCAGTCCCTAATGTTCTGTGCTTCTGACTTGGTCTAGGTGGTCCTGCTCTGGCAGGGGGATTGGACTATCTTTTGATAAAGGGATGATCTTTTGAGGTCTGTTCCAATCCCTAACGATTCTATGATCTTTTTTCCTGTCAAAATTAGACATCATGATTGTAAAGAGGTTTCTTTTTCAGGACAGAGAAGTGATCTCTCAAGAAGCTTTCCAGCATGTATTTCCAACCTTGTGTCCCATATGATTTTACTTTTGTAGCTGAATGTGGCCTCTTGTCATCAGCACTTTCTCTGATGGCTTCTTGGCTAATTGTAGTTTGAATGTCATGAAGGTTAGTGTATCAAAGCTTGTGTGTAGTATACACTGTCCTCTTATGCATCAGTTTCAAGACATCTAATTCTAGCCTTTGGGAGTGTAATTACAAAAATGTCTTCCCCATTTGAAGAGTTAAGGCTATGTAATTGTGTAGAGACATACCTAGGACAGGGAAACAACTTGGTCCATTTAAATCCAAGCACTTGTACCAGTAGGCTATGCCTGGGCTGTGCCTCTCAGTTAAAAGTATGAAGCTATCACTTGTGCTTGAAGACACAGGCACCTAATTTTAGGACCAGGCTTAGGGCTGTGAGTCCTTGCCTTGCACCGGGGCCTTGGAGACTAGTGCATCTGGTGTCCTGCCTGGTTGCTCTAGGTAGGCGTTTAAATTTGGAGATGCAGGACTTCATGTGCATAGCTCTTCAGAGAGCTTTTTAAGGTGACCTTATGCTCAGAGTACTAGTTATTCCTGGGTCTAAAGCTTCAGTTGCTGTGGGAAGATACTAAACAAATGGCACAGATTTCTGTTGTCCACTTTGAAGTGAATATCTGTCTATCTTTGAATCTGTCCAAAACATTTTCCAGGTGTCTCTGTGTGTGCAGGTGGTCAGATTTTTCCGGGAAACAGTTGTCACAATAGCAGTTGACTTGAAGTGATTACATGTGTATTTTGGTGCCTATTGGCAGTATTCTTTTTTCTTCTTCTAGGACGTGAAAATCCAAGAAATGAATAAATTACGGCAAAGCTTTAGGAGAAAGAAAGATGTCTACGTCCCAGAGGCCAGCAGGCCTCACCAGTGGCAGACCGATGAAGAAGGCGTTCGTACCGGCAAGTGTAGCTTTCCTGTTAAGGTAAGAGGTCTGCCTTTCTTTTGGATAATCTATTAGGTGCTCTTGCCATGAATGATGATTTGGCAAGCATAAGCCAGCACTATGCTTCATTGCACATTGACCTCATCACAAAGGATGTAGCTTTTCTCTTTTTTTTCTAAGCCAGATGACTCATGGAATAAATGTCTTGGAAAATCACTCTTTGAGAGATCCTACATTATAACCTAGTTGAAATAAATCCTGTAGCTATGCAGAGGAATCATATAATATTTATCTTGATGTTTCTGGAAGAGCAGAAATGATAGACCTCTAGAATGTCATGAAAAGGTACTTGGTTGTCTCTGTTTAGAATTACCACACACTGTAATGGTTAAGTGGAGAGCTATGCTTGGAAAGGAATCCTTCCTCCCTTTAATAACTGAAAATATTGCAAGTAATGCCTTAGTTTCCTTCCAGTGCTTAAGTTTATCAACACTGGCTAACTTCTGAGAGTGTCTTCTGTGCTATGGTTTTGTATGTGCTCGTTGTTACTATACAGGCTGGAAAAGACCTCTGAGTCCAGCCCATGACCTAACATCACCATACTAGCTAGACCCGGGCACTGGGGGGCACATCTGGTCTGTCCTTGAACACCTTCAGGGATGGAGATTCCACCATTCCATTCCAATGTCTGATCACCCTTTCTGTGAGAAAGTGCGTCCTGACATCCAATCTAACCCTCCACTGGTGCAGCTTCAGGCCTTGCCCCTCTCATCCTGTCACTGGTTGCCTAGGAGACGGGCCTGACCCCCACCTGACTACAGCATCCCTTCAGGTGATTGTAGAGAGGCATAAGGTCCCCCCTGAGTCTCTTCATGTGGCAGACTGTTAACACACATGAAACTGAAATTATCTTTTTGAATTTGGAGGACTTATTCCAGATGTATTGTGAATATTTCCTTTTGTGTCACCATTTTTCCTTTATCTTTAAGAAGCAGTGTTGTAACTTTAGAATGATATTTAATGCTAGTCCTTCAGTGGAATGAGCAATGAAATGTAAAGTGGCTTGCTGCGTATGCTCCTCTTTCAATCAAAAGCTGCCTTCTTCCTGAAGGCATGCTGGTGGTCTACAGTAGATCATAAGCTGATGATGCTTAGGGAAGGCTAACAGATTAAGTATCTTTGCACAAGGAAAACATTCTATGGGTCTGACACCTAAAAACCTTGTATTAGTTTTTATCTGTACAGCACTTTAAAGTAATTCTGTCTGACAGTTGAACAGGTGGTGTTGCTAGGTGGAATTCTTTAAACGAGCTGTTTCACATGCTATAAAGCTGTGGGTGTGTACAGATACGCAGTGAATTTGACATAACTTTCACACTAGGTCCATGCCTTACATTTCTGTAGTTGTTTATGTGTGTTTTTTGCGCACACTCAGGTGTCTATATTGGTTCTGGTTTGCTTTGGTTGCTTTCTTACTTGTCTTTCTCTAGTCTCAGTGTTCTACTAAAAGGAAGGAGTCTAGACAGAGATGGTGTTTTGCCAGAGCTGTGAAAGCAAGTGGAAGCTCAAGGTTTAATACAGTCTAAGAGAGAGCAGAGCTGTTAGGATCGTTAATTTTGTAAATAATTAACCATTAAACACGTTGGAAAGCAAGATGCTCCGTTTCTAGAGACTTAGTTTTGCTCAAACTTTTCTCAGTCCTTTACTGAACACAAAGGCAAAACGCTTGCTGTTTCAAGAGTGATCTTTTTTTTTAACTCTCAGTCAGGACTTGCACTTAAAATGACACATGCTTCCCATACTTCACTGAAGTATTCATCTATTCCAGGCACGTGCACCCACTGCAGAAAAAGGTTTTGCACCATTCTGTGCACGGAATTAATCTATATGGAACCAGTGCTCTGAACTAAACGGATCTTTACGTGTATTTCTTGATTTGGTTAGAATGATTATCAGTATTTGAAGGATTTGTGGTTAGCAGAGAACTTAGAACAAGTTGACATTAAGAGGTGCTTTATCTTCCAAAATACTGCGCTTTGAGGTGGGCAGTAGTGGAAATTTTTATTTGGCTTGGAATGCAAAGTGGGTGTTAATGGGTATTTAATAGATATAAACGGCAAATAATACCATTGTGAGTGAATGAGATAAACCAGATTGTGGAGTCATTGGTGTAGTGGGTGGTACTATTTTGCTCACAAAAACAATAGAACTTTGTGCTACTGAAGGAGAATATCCTGTCATACTATTCTTAGGGTATTATTCAGAAATGCATGTGTGCCAGGAAAAATATGCTGTCTTCTGTGTCCTTAAATATCTGATGGGTTCGTTCACTTTTCTTCTTGATCATTCTAAATAAAGCAGAATAAACTGAGATATTTTGGAAAAAATGGGTAATGAATAGGAATGCAATTGAATCTGAAATATCTTCATTTCCTTAAAGTTCCTATATGATGATTCCAGAGTAGTCCACTGCCTATACGTGCAGCTGCTCAACCACAGTTTAACCTGCTCATGCCACAGTTTCAGGATGGAGGTGGGATGGATAGTCTGTCCATAGTCTTGTGTGGTCTGCGTTGCCACTCTGAAAGTAATCAGCTGTAGTTCTGTGGAGCTCAAAGCGTAGCTGAGTGGCAAGACTGGAGTCTGGCTTTTTCAGGGATGAAGAAGACTTTACCTGTGTGGCTGGTAAAAACCAGATCTTGTTAACAAATGTGTCTAGAGTTTTCTGGATGAAAGTAGAATGCAAGAAACTAGTGTAGTAACAGCCATGGTGAGGGCTTTGTTACTTCTGGTGCTTGCTGTTTTATTTAGGTAGGGCTCAATATTCTGTTTTTGGAGAGAGGCAGAGCAGGAAATGTTTGCTCCTGGTTTTTCATGTAAAACAGAAAGATAGTATAAGGTGGATGAAAATCGCTTTTCTTACAGTAATGTTGGTTTGTTTTTTAAACTTCTTACCTTTGGGTGTTTATATTTTGCCTAGAGTTGGGATGTTCGGAGAGTACTCGCACATATTTATCCTTCTTTAGATGTTGTAGAGCATGTGGAATCACATACAAAAGTCATGTAGCAAATAGGATTTCATCCTGCCTCCAGACTTTGTTCTGTTAGTGTTAGACGGGGACTCCAGTGGTTTCTAATTTTGTTGTGGTTTGAAGATGTTGTACTGCAAACAGATGTTATTGAAAGGCTTTCTATGTTGGCATGGTTCTTGATATGTCCAGAGCTGATTTTTATTGTTAATTAAAGTCTGTGCTGTTAGATTTTGAGCAAATCTGATGCACATATGGGTAGTCTTCATTTAAGTAGTGAAGATGCTCAGTGAAAGTATTGCCAAAATTCCTATTACACCATTGTTGTAAAATTAGGGGAGTGGATTTGATGCACAGTTGATTCTCTCCGATGCGATGCTCATCCGTTTGGAGTTGGTGATAAACTTGGGCACATACTGGCACTTTTAGGCAATAGCACTTTGTTGTTGTTGCTTCACAGTCTGTGTTTCCCCCAGTTGGAGTGGCTGTGCTGTGTGTAATCAGCTACTTGACCGTGTTTTCTCAGTCACCTTAGTGTGTGTAGGATGTATTTACAGACAGCATTTCACTGGGGTGGAAGTCTAAAGACACTTGAGGTGGTAATCTGATGCATTCAAAATAGGGCCTTGGAATGCCTCCTGAACCTCTTGCAGTGTTCTGCCTTGAATCCACTAAAGTTGCCTTGAGAGAAGAGCCAGGATGCTGAAGCATAGGACTGAATGGGGGTTTGGTGTGATGTTTTTTTTGCTTCACTGTATCAGCACAGAGACAGGTCTCCATCTGTCAGCAAAGGCATGAAGAGGACGTTGAGCTTGTCTGCGAGACGCACTCGTCTAAACACTTTTGCTGTTCTATAGTGGTATTGCTCTCCTAACTTGTGTGGTGTGGAAGCGTGATTCATTGCAGCTTTTATAGCTGTACTCAGTGATTACTAAATGGACTGCCCAGGACGGTGGTGGAGTCACCATCCCTGGAGGTCTTTTAAAAAAGGATTGGGTGCGGCACTTGGTGCCTCGGTCTGGCTGATGTTATGGTGTGAGGTCATAGACTGGACTTGATGATCTCAGAGGTATTTTCCAGCCTCAGTGATTCTATAATAAATGTGGCACTGTTCCTGCTGCTGGAAAGTCTGTGCAGAAGTACATTTTCAGAGACAATTTCTCCTCTACTCTTAGACAAACTGAAAAGTATCTGCTGTGTTTCTGTAGTGACTCTTCCCTCTGAGAGGAAAGCTGTGCCAGATCGTGTAATGCACAAGAGACTTCGACAGTGATGTTATATCCAGTACTGTTGAGAAGCAGAGTATTCTGACAGACCTCACAGCCGTGCTTATCGGTGCAGTGGGGGGTTTTTTTGCAGTTTTTCCCCTGCCATTGTAATTGCAGCAATGAAGCTCACTGACATAATGCCTTTTCAAACTTGTTCTCTGGCTCCAGACACTGCCTCACTGAGAACATGCAGCTGATCTATGTTTTAATGACCAAAGTATTTGACACTAGGGCTTCTTTTGTCTGAAATGTCTTTTCAGATGTCCCTCTGGGTAAGTAGTTCCTATTCATACAAATGCATTGCAGAGTAACTGGCCTGGGAAGTTTACATCAGAAAAATTAAATCATTTCCCCCTACTTGCAGAACTAAACAAACCAAACATTTCCAAGTTCTTGGCAGTTCTAACCAACTGGATGTATTCATATTTTAAACAACTGACTCCTACGTGTGGTTCTCTAAGACACAATGTTTTTTTATGGGCATCTTAGAAAAATTTAATTGCTTTTATTGTGCTGTGCTCGTGGTTTTGGTGGTCAGACTCTTTTCACCTTAATGCATCTAAAGCTACTGTTTTCTGTAGCCAGCAAGTTTCCTAGAGGTTTTTTAATTCCATTTATTCCAACTGGAAAATAGAAGATATGGGTGAAAAAAGTCTGTGTGGAAGAAGAACAAACCACATAATGTGTTTGCGAATTTGAAGTCCA
The DNA here is from genome assembly GCA_028565055.1 of Phoeniculus purpureus. Lineage (NCBI taxonomy): Eukaryota > Metazoa > Chordata > Aves > Bucerotiformes > Phoeniculidae > Phoeniculus > Phoeniculus purpureus. The sequence goes on from JAOXOE010031193.1 coordinate 6,239, forward strand.
GGAGTGCCTGGTATCATGTGAGTTAGCTTTGCACTAAATCATTATTTCTGCGTTAGCGCTGGCAAATAAAATTGCGTGGATACACAGAACAACTGACTTCTCAGAGTCAATACTCTTCAGCAGTTTCCTGTCTAAGCCTTGCCTTGGTGGGAGGCATTTGAGGACACTGTATTATTGCTCGGTATCCAAGCAGAGACTGAAGGAAAGGAAACTGCTGTGCTGAGCTCTGTTAGAGTAACATCACTGGGACCTGAGAGTGTCAGTTCTCATCTCTGGGTGCCGTGACCTTGCAGCATACCATTAGGCCATGTTTGACCCTGCTGAAACTGCTGTCAGTAACAAACAAGCCGTTTTTGCCACTTTGCTGTGTGTTTTCACACTGCTTACAGTTGCCTCGTTATCCTTGCTTGATTTGGAATTTACATATTGAACGTCTTTGTGTAGTGCCCTATTTATAAATATTGTATTAAAAGTAACTTCTTATCAGGAATCCATTTGTAAATACAGCTTGTGCCTTCCTGCTCCTCCAGATCAAGAAGACTGGTGTGCTTGGCATGGGTCACTGTGGCTTGTGGTTTGAAATAATAGTAGCTATGAAAGAGTTTACCAGCATGTTGATGCTGAAAAGCCTTTAAATCGTGTGATATTTGTGACTGTGAAAGCCTGAGATGCTCGAATAGATTTTGGAAACTATGTTAAGTGTTCTTAAGAAGTTAATGTGACAAATCTGCTGATTTCTGAAATGCTGCAGAGCCGTACACTATAAATCCCTACATCTTAAGGCATGAAGTGGTGCTAGCAATGAACAATAATCATTGCTATTGAATGCCAACCCAGGAGCAGGAAAAAGACCTTTTAAAATATCCTGCACCATTTAAGATGACAGGAAAAAAAGCCTGAGGACAGCTAACTATAAAAGAAGTATGATTCTAACAGAAGGTGTGAGGCTTGTCTCCAGTATATCCCTACCATGTTTGTCACAATTGAAAGGACTGTAATGCAATCCTTACTCTAAACTTTTCACGCTTGTGTCCAACCCTTAGTTTCGTTGCAACAGCCTTTGCAAACACAAAGCTTGACATGAAGCTTCTTACTCAATTAAAAAACCCTCCTGTGTTTCATTCAGGTAAAATTTGGAATTGTGTCACGGAATCACAGAACATTAGGGATTTGAAGGGACCTCAAAAGATCATGTAGTCTGATCCCCCTGCCACAGCAGGATCACCTAGACCAGGTTGCACAGGAACATATCCAGGCGGGTTTTAAACATCTCCAGAGACGGAGACTCCACAACCCCCCTGGGCAGCCTGTTCCAGCTGTTTTAAAGATATGACTATTAATATGTAGAGCCATAAAAATGATTTGGATGTCCTTGCAGAAATATTTCATTTAAATTTCATTTAGGTTTATAGAGAGTTTTCATTGGGTTATATTTTTATTTCTAGTGTGTTGGCTTTTTGTTAAAGAATTTCCAGCGTCATAAAAGGGAATTGAATATTTTCCTGGACTTGAAGAAAATGTGCAGTGTGCATCTGTGCAGTGTTTAAAACTTTATGCTATCAACAATCAATTTTTGCAAACTTTTTCTTTTGAAGAAAATTTTAGATTTATTTATAGTGCTAAATCCTTGGAAAAGTAGGAATTGCACATCAGAGCGAACAACCAAAAACCCAAGTCTGACAATACACACATGAAGCTGTAGAGAGACAAGGACAAATAGTGGGTTTAAGCCTTGTCAAGGGATATTTAGGATAGGCATTACCAACCACTTGGCAAAACAGCCTCCCATTCTGTTAGTGAGGTGTGCAAGCTGCAGAGTACAAGTCTGTCCTATTAATCTCTGATTACAGCAATGTCACAGTACTTCAAGGATGACTTCTCTGATGTAGATGCATTGAGAAAGTGCTGTTCCACAAAACCTCCTTCGTTCTCTGCCTTGTTTTGAGGGGTTTCTGAGTTTTTAGCCTTTGTGTCCTGTGTTGAGTTCTGCTGCTTCATCTTCAGTAGTCCTAAATGGAACTGGTTGTTGTTCCCTCAGTGTTGCTTCTGTACTCATTGCTAGATACGGTACCAGAGGAGTAAGAGAGAGGCACATGGAGAACTGCTGGTTTGTGTTTCAAGTTTGATTCTTTTGGTAGGAGGTTCCATATAAATATCAGAAGGAACTTTTTCACAGTGAGGGTAACGGAGCTCTGGAACAGGCTGCCCAGGGGGGTTGTGGAGTCTCCTTCTCTGGAGATGTTTGAAACCCGCCTGGATATGTTCCTGTGCGACTTGGTCTAGGTGATCCTGCTGTGGAAGGGGGATTGGACTGGATGATCTTTCTCCTCTGATTGGAGGCCCCTTCCAGTCCCTAATGTTTGGTGATTCTGTGACCCACACTATTCAGAGGCATTATGCAGTCACAGGCTGTTGCAGCTCCTGTCTGGGGAGTTCTAACAGGTTGATGAGACATTTTCTAGTGAATTAGAGGAGCAGAAGTGGGTCCCTAAGAAGACTCGTAGCGTCAGAACTAACCTCTAGTTTTGACTAAGCAGAGTTAAGCTTAGTTTGCTGATGCTTCGTCCTGGAGTTTTTGTTGGTCTTTGCTTCTACAGCTCTGTCTTAAGCAAACATCTGTTTCAAACTGATAAATTAAAATAACAGGAGCATGGGTGTGATGGGAGAGAAGTGAAAATCTTACAGAAGTCAGTGAAAAAGTAGCTCAGTCCTAAGATTCATCTTGCTGTCTGGATTTAACCTTGTGTCTAATTGCAAGATGCCATTTAATTGTAAAATTGCGTCGCTCGGGCTTTAATTGCTGAGCCGTGTCAATTCCAGGAGCGCATCTACGTGCGCAGACAACAAGTAGTCAGTCTTACAAGTAATGCCCTCATGTAGAGACAAGAGTACTGAACAAGGGAAGAAAAAGGAGTCTCACTGCTTCACAGAATCACACAGAATCACAGAACACTAAGGATTGGAAAAGACCTCGAAAGATCGTGTCCAGTCCCCCTGCCAGAGCAGGCCTCCTTCTAGCAAAAATGCTAGCAGTGACGATGTGCTGCTTTTCCATGGCAGCTCGTTCCCTAGCATGGTTCTTGGCCAAGACTTTAAGTGGATTTCCTGCATCCACCTAGTTTCAGCTGTTGTCTGAAGAACGTGATCTGGTTTACTGCAGATACAGCCGTGCATGTGAACAGCTACTGATGCAGAAAGAACTTCAGTGATTTTATGTAGCTGCATCTGTTTGGAAGAGAGACTGTAACAGGATTTTGCCAGCTTTGAACAAACAAAAGTGGGTCAAGTGAGTGGCCCAGGTCAGAAGAGCTCTAACAGAGGATCCTATTGCCAGCCATTTCTGTTGACCTTTGACATTTCGAAAACTGAGTCAGCCTCCTATTTGTGAAAGAAGCGAAAGCAAAGAAGATCAGGGCGATATTTCTTGTACCGGGATGCAGATGGGACATGCGTTTTGTTTCTGACTGGATAGCTTGGTGTTTTCCTAGGAGCGGTTTGAACCATAGAATGGTAGGGGTTGGAAGTGAATTCTAGAGATCATTTACTCTACCCCCTCTTGCCAGAGCAGAATCGCCTATGACAGACCACACAGGGCTGCATCTAGGTAGGTTTTGAAAGTCTCCTAGAGAAGATGACTCCAGAACCTCTCCAGGCAGCCTGTTACAGTGCTCTGTAACCCTCACAGTAAAGAAGTTACTCCTCGTGATGGGTTTGTGTGAGACACTACTGATATGGGACAAGTTGTTGCCCAGGCACTTCATAATACATTTCTCCTTCAGTTTGAAAGGGTAAGTTCCTTTCCGAGGTCCCAAAAGTCAGTGTGGTACTTCCCAAAAGAAGTGTGGGATTTCATATCTGCTTTTAAAGCGGTTTCTTGAGGTGGGACAACAGAGTCCGGTGATGGTTTATTTTTAAGTCCTGAGTGCTGGGGTTCAACTTCCATTTCAGGCTGTTAGGAGCAGACCTTGTCTTAGTGGTAGTAATTTCTTTAGCTATTATATTTTGAAATGTCATTGATAAAATGCTGTCACCAGTAATAAATGGAGCTAATATTTCAAATATAATGTTAGGTAGTGATCTAATTACAATTGAACACTGCTGATGAGAATGTAAGGGTCATAGAAAAGACCTCAGTCTGTAGCAGAGCTGTTTGCCAAGTTTCTTGAAGAAATATTTACATCTTTGATTACTACAGAGTAAAAACTCAGATAGCTTTTGCAGCACTGATTAAATACAGGAGCCGTGGACATCTACCCTCAGCCTGTTGGGGACAAAAGTTCTTTGAAATAAGCTTGAAGACTTGGAAGGGGACTTGCTGCTTAAGGAAAGCTGAGCTAAAAAGGGAAGAGGACCGCAGCATTCTTATTATACAGTTGGCAGGTTATTAAAAAAGAGAAATAATATATATTTGTATCTATAAGGAATTAACACACCACTGTCTCAACCCCAGGATTAAAAAACAGGAATAGTTGTGAAACTGCCTGGAAAATGTACAAAGCTGTGGGCACTGAGAGCAATGCACTTGTGGCTTCTGGGAAAACAGTGCGATGGGAAGAAAGAGTTGGGTGGGGGTTTTTTGTGAAGGGCTTAAAGTATGAGTGCAAACAAAGCTCTTGTTGTCCTCTACATCATGAAGCAGTATTGTGTGGCAGTGTAATTTCTTTTATCATTCAAAATGGAATGATACTCAATGAGTCTGTGGATTGTGCCCTTTTGGTGTGGGTAGATGCACTTGATATGTGCAGTAAATGTCCCCATTCACTGGAGCGTAAGCAGTATTGAAAACTGCAGCTGAAATCGCTGTCTGTAGTGCAGCAGTGGCATCAGTGATGGCTGAGAGTTGGAACTGAGGGGTTGAATAGAGCTTTGGCAAAACAGGAGAAAATGGTGGCTTTTCTTGGAGTGTGACATGAGGCAATATTTACTTTGTCCTCTTTCTTCCTTTTACAAGTAAAAGGCAGGTTGCCAAGGACAGGGATGGGGTGGTTTGGATCTTCAGCTGAAAATACTGTGCCTGTGCTGGGGTAAATGAGATGATGTGTAGCTAGCTCAGGAAATCTGAAAGTTGTCCTCAGTTTGTATCGTACTTCATGGTCCCGTAAACTCAGGGATGTGTTCTGTGCGTGTTGCTTTTTGTCCTCTATAAATCTGAGTCTTGCTCCTGTCCGTGTTCCTCCCTCTTAAAAGGGAAGTTCGCAAACTTCATGTTAAGTTACCCAAATTCTCCCAATACGAATGTGCACCACCGTAGGATTTCTGCATCTCTGGATGTTTCAGAGAACTCATGGCAGAACTGAAGATCCGTGTACAATAGCTGTTGATGTCAGTATCTACTTCCAGGAGCTTAGTAAATTCACCTAGGATCGTTACTATTTGTATGGCTTCAGGATTAGAATTTTCTAGTCAGTGTGTGTTCTGGAGAAATGAAGAACTTGTGCAAGTGGTCAGCAAGCTCAGCTGAGGGAATTCAGTTTTTGTTTTGGCACCTCCAGCTTTCAGCCTCACAGAAAAATCACTTCTTTTGAGAAGTGATTTATTTACCTCGCCATTTCTATGCAAGTTTATTTTTCAGCATGCTCTCCAGCTGGGAAGGGTAGTTTAAATTTGTGCAGAATTGTTCCAACCAGATTTAATGCCACATAGTGAGATCTAATGTTAAAGCACTCAGTCATTTACAAACTTTGAAATCTTTCAGCAGTTTCATGGTATTTAGGGTGATGTGTAGTCTTCCTTGCATGAAACCCCCCAAACTTTCAAATTTCTATTAAATCTTCAAAATGGTCTAAATTGACCCACTTACCTTGAATTTATGATGTTGTTCTCATAGAGTGCTTAAATGTGGTGCTAAAGGGTGAAGAACAATGTTGTCCATCTAGTTAATTAGAATCATAGAATCATAACGGATTGGAAGGGACCTCAAAAGATCATCTAGTCCAATCTGCCTGCAACAGCAGGAT
>JAOXOE010031194.1:0-12195 GCA_028565055.1 Phoeniculus purpureus
GAGCACTGGAAGGGGCTGCCCAGGGGGGTTGTGGAGTCTCCTTCTCTGGAGATGTTTAAAACCTGCCTGGACTGTTCTGTGCAGCTTGGTCTATGTGATCCTGCTGTGTCAGGGGGATTGGACTGGATGATCTTTTGAGATCCCTTCCAGTCCCTCATGTTCTGTGAGTCTGTGGCACTCCCAGAAGAACTGAAATGCAGGAAATCAGCCATCGGGGTTTTCCTATGATCAGTCTAGGGATTACTGATACTCTTGATGTTTTAATCACAGAAGGTTAGGGGTTAGAAGGCACCTTGAAAGACCATATAGTCCAACCCCAAGCGTGCCAGAGCAGGATCACCTAGAGTAGGTCACACAGGAATGTGACCAGGAGGATTTTGAATGTCTCCAGCGAAGGAGACTCCAGCATCTCTCCAATGACCTGGATATAAAAGTAAAATCGTTTCTTACACCACTAAGTTGCTAAGTTTGAGGCTGCTTCAGTAGATTTGCCAAAGCACGCGGGAAGGTGGGAATCCTTGGAGGACTATCAGGTGTTTGCAGAGCTCCTGTGCACAGGGTGATGCACCTGTAGGTACAGAAGTGCCCTGGGATGTGCTCAGCCAAGTATTCCTAGTGGGAACTGCAGTGGTTCCACGGCATCGCTGCGGTGTGGAACACTTCACAGAATCACAGAACATTGGGGATTGGAAGGGACCTCAAAATATCATCCAGTCCAATCCCCCTGTCACAGCAGGACCACCTAGACCAAGTCACACAGGAACATATCTAGCTGGGTTTTAAGCATCTCCAGAGAAGGAGACTCTACAACCCCCTGGGCAGCCCCTTCCAGGGCTCTCAGTATCTCTGCAACAGTCCTTTGAAATGCGTAACGGGGAGAAGTCTCGTAAATATTTCTGAGGGGAACTTGGCTAATTTATTAGAAAAATTATACAATGTGGTTGGAAGTTGTAGCTGGAAACTGGCAGCTGTAAACCAGGAGGTCATTTCCAGCTCCGTACTTGTGCAACAATAATCTTCCCAAGCCTCTCTAACGCTGGCACTTCTGAGTTTGTTCCCAGTGACATCTGCTGCGCGGAAGCCGGTGGCGAAAAGGGGCAAGACGGGAAGAATTCGGTACCATGTGTTTGTACTCTCAGATCTCATGACTGGATGAGATTCTTTCCCTCTGAGAGGGAAGAGTTGTCTCCAAAAGCATCACATGCTTGAGCCAGAATGAAAATGAACTCAAAAGCTGATAGCAGGGCGTGTGGATTTGCGCAGCATCGCTACGGGGCCACACTTGAATCTGTGATTCCCTAATTCACAATTAGGGATTGGAAGGGACCTTGAAAGATCATCCAGTCCAATCCCCCTGCCACAGCAGGACCACCTAGACCAAGCCACACAGGAACACATCCAGGTAGGTTTTAAATGTCTCCAGTGAAGGAGACTCCACAACCCCCCTGGGCAGCCCCTTCCAGGGCTCTGTCACCCTCACTGTGAAGAAGTTCCTTGTTGTATCTACATGCAAAAGATTTTTTGGACAGTGCTTTGAAAAGAAAAACGTGGTACTACTGGTTTTTTTTTTGGGGGGGGGTGTGTGTGTGCCTTGAGTATTCATTTTCCACAAACACCTAAAGAAGTGGAAAAAGGCATCACTGAAATACGTGCAGAAAGTACGACGTTTTCCACACTCCTGTGTGAGAACAACGCGTGCAGAAGTTTGCATGATCTTCCCCTAAAGGGCTGCGTACCCTTGCACAACCTCGGCGCGTGACTTTGCTTTTCTAAGGGGCTGGAAATCCGGTCTGTCTCATCACGGCTGGCAGGAAAACAGATGCACTGTAACACCAGGATCCCACCACCCCTGGTGAGATCAGTCAAGTGCACGCCCTGTTGCACGACCCCAGGTCCTCAGTACATGTGGCTGGAACCCAAGGTTGACTGAAAGACTTCCTAGAGTTTTCTAGGACCTTCTAGAGACAGCAGTGGGGATGCATCTCACCGCTGAGTGGGAGGCATGGGCATGCATCATAAAAAAGCAAAGACCAAGGAGGACCAGTGCACACGTTCTACCTGACACCAAGACCAGCAGAGACCCATCAGAGTGTTGGAGCATTCTTCCATGGGACCTGGAGACTGGTCACAACGCTGCCTTCCCCTGCTCCTGGATCCTTGGTGATAACCTCTCTCTTCTTCTCTCTCTATATTTCTCTCCCTCTCTCCCTTTCCTTGCAGGCTTGTTAAAGTATGTCAGCACTTGACTCCGTTTTGAGTGTTCATTCTGTTCCCAAGAGTGTACAAAACCTTGCCACGGTGAAGCATTTAATTTGTCATCACCCAGCAGTTCAGCCCAGACACCCCCAGCCCCCCAGAATTACCCGAGGTCGGTTAGAAGGCAAGGGGGTTTAACTTCTGCTAAGTTGTCCTGTCCGAAGGGGGATCGTGACAGCATCAGAAGCAAACTGTCAATTCTCCAGAAGAGTAGCACGTGACTTAGAAACCCACGGAAAATGGTGAGTGAACCGCGACCAACGAGCAGCCCAGATTCAGAAACAGATACAGGAACGTGTGAGTAAATGTTGTTAGTGACAAATATTTTCGAATCAGAATTCTGCTTTACATCTGAACAGCACCAGGGATGTTTACGCTGACCGTGAATGTAGAAGACGGCAGTGAAAAACCTGACAGCCATGAACAGAAATAACCGGGAACTCCAGATCAGGGAACACACGAGAACGGCTCAGAACTTACTTGACTTTTGCTGCTTCTGGAAGATGCTGCAACTCAGAGTGAATATTTAGGATATCTGGGTAATTCTTCTCAAATATCGTAATTAAGTAGTGCAACAGTGTAATATTCCTGGGGGGGGGGGAAAAAGAAGGGAGAGTTGACAAAGAATAGGGTGGTGATAAGGAGAAGGGTGGGAGGAGGATGTTGACAAATCAGTAGAAATGATTGTGAGAAGAAATCTCAGAATTGAACAAAACTAAGACTATAAACAAAATGTCAACAGGCAGCACCTCTGTTACTGACAGAAAATATCAACAGCTGAAATGATTCAGCCCTTTACAGACCATCCTTCCTAAAAACTAAAGCGGTATGTTGTGCCTTGATTTATTCTGGAAGCACCAGCACGCTCACGTTAAACTTTCTAGACCACGTAGGACAAAAGACACAAGTCGTCCCTTTGGTAGGGATAATTACACCAGAGCTATAACAGTTGAACTTCTAAAGACACAACTTAAGGATCAAGTACTTGAGAGAGAATCGAAGAATCCAGAATTGTTTGGGTTGGATGAGACCCCGAAGACGGTAGTGTCCAACTGTTAGCTCAGCGCTGCAAGATCACCGCTACATCACGGGCCACAGTACCAGGTCCTTACACCACCGTAAGGTAAGTACCATCACTGGATGGTAACTCCATCACTGGCCTGTTCCAGTCTGTACCAGAACTCTTCTGGTGAAGAAATTTTTCCTAATATCAAATCTAAACCTCCCCTTCTGCAACTTGAGGCCATTTCCTGCTGTTCTACCACTTGCTACTTGAGGTTAGAGACCAACCCCAGCTTCGGTACAACCAGGTAGCTGTAGACAGTGGTAGCGTCTTCCCTCAGCCTCCTCTCCTCTCAGCGAAGCAAGCCCAGTTCCCTCAGCCACACCTCACAGGACTTGTGCTCCAGACCCTTCACAAGCCTCACTGTCCATCTCTGGACGCACTCCAACACTTCTATGTCCTTCTTGCAGTGAGGGAGTCCAGAACTGAACTAAGTATTTAAGGTATGGCCTCACCAGTGCTGACTACAGGGGGATGATCACCTCCCTGCTCCTGCTGGCCATACTACCTCCAAATCAAGCCAGGATGCCACTGGCCTTCTTGGCCACCTGGGCACACCGTTGGCTCATATTCAGACAACTGCTGACCAACACACCCAGGTCCTTTTCCATCAGGCAGCCTTCCAGCTACTCCTCTCTCAAGCATTGCACGGTGTTGTTATGACCAAAGTGCAGGACCCAACGCTTGGTATTGTGGAGGCTCCTACCATTGGCCTTGGCCCATCAATCCAGCCTGTCCAGATGCCTTTGTAGAGCCTGCCTACCCTCCAGCAGATTGACACACTCACCTAGCTTGGTGTCATCTGCAAACGGACTGAGGCTGCATGTAATAACCACATACAGATCGCTAATGAAGAGACTGATGGTAACAGCCCCAATACTGAACCCTGGGGAACACCACTTGTGACCAGCTGCCAGTCGGTTTTATCTCCATTCACCACCACCACCACCACCACTCCTTGGGCCCAGACATCCAGGGAGGCTTTTACCCAGGAAATTGTTCACTCATCCAAGCCATGAGGAGCCATTTGTTTCTGAAGGAGAATGCTGCCAGAAGCAGTGTCAAAGGGAAAAACAAGGGTTGTTAGTTACTGGAAAAGGCTACCCAGGGGGGTCACTGAATTGCCATCCCTGGACGTGTTCAAAGGTGAGTAGATGTGAAACTAAGGGATCTTTGAACAGCGTGCTTGGAGTCTGTTATCTTAAAGGTCTTTGGCAACACAGGTGATTCTATGACTGTATGAACAACTGTTATCACTGACAGAGACTGAGGTGAAGTATGTTTTTAGAAGCTCTTTGTCCTTGGTCACCTGGTTTCCCTCATGTCCTACAGAAAATGTATGTTCTTGCCTGAGGTATTGGGAGGTTGCTGTGCAACTCGTGATGTTCAACTTGTCGTTCCAAATTGGGTTTTTACAACTCTGCAAATCAGTACGACTGGTTGCAGCTTCTGGTTTTCAGCTTCTCCTTCTTGTTTTTACTTTTGTCTCTGTTCAGAGAGAAACACATGGCACTGGACTGAACACGGCACCGGACTGAACACGGCAGCCACCTTCACCTTAGAATACAACGAATGGAGGAAGTGCTACTTCAAAGATCACTTGAAGGAAGGTTTTGTCTGAATTCCACTGTTTGCTGAAGTGGAGAAAGTTCTTTCGTCATTCATGGCCATAGGAATCAGCACGCTGGAAATGGCAGACTGGAGTGGAAGTACATGAACAGGGAAGTGGACTTCAAACTGCCTGCTGATGCTGAGGCATGTGTGCATGGACTGAATGGATTCCAGGTTTCCACAGGGAACTGCTGGAAGTCTGTTTCTTTGGAAGGGCTGAAGACAGTAGTCTGGCCCAGTCATGTAAGTACATATGATTAATCTCTGTATGTTGTTAGCTTTGGGGTTTCTGCTTGCAACTGAACCTTCCTTGTTTTGTGTTTGTTTTGGCTCATTAGCACATGAACGGAATTAATTGTTTAATTTTATCTTGAGATAAACCCTTGACACAGCCAAAGCTTGTTGTTTATCCAGGTTGGTCTTCTACCCTGTCAGCTCATTTTACAGCACACAGCGACAGCTTGTTCCTATGCCTTGTAGATTTGCCTCTTAAGCCTCTCTGGACTCCTTTCTGCTTCAAGACTGTCTACCAAGGGACAAAGTCAAACAGTCTCATAAACAGGGGACAGTCCCATCTTCTGGAAGTCCAAGGAGGTAGATCTACGGCCCCCCCATCCCTTCCTTACTTTCTCAATAATTCAAAACTCTACCGTCTTATGATTGTTATGCCCAAGAGAACCACCAACCTTCACACCTTCCGCTAGTACTTCTTTGTTCACAAACAGCAGGTCTAGCAGGGAGCCTTCCCCAGGTGCCTCACTCACCAGCTGTGTGAGAAAGTCACCGTTCACACTCCAAGAACCTCCTAGACTGTTTTTCTCTGCTGTACTGTACTTCCAGCAGACTTCCAGGACTCCAGCTGCTTACAGAATACTTACTATCTCTCTTCATCTTGGCTGGGTATACAGTATGCTTCAGAGAATAAACATTCAGTAACACTCCAGAGACAGTAACTCATAAGGGAGAAGTGGGTTGTTCACAGAGGTAATAAGGATAAAAATCGAGGGAGTTAACTAAGAAGAGGAAAAGGTTCTTGAAGCCGCAACGAAAGAGCTGACTACAGTAATGAAACAGCTGTACTTATTAGTGGTCACACCCATCATTATAAAAGCAGTGGTAGTTCAAGTAGCACTGGATGGAAATGAGATGTATGAGGGATGCAGGGGAAAGTGTAAGAAAATTTGTGAAGCCAAAGTTTGCAAGAGTGAATGTTGCACATAGAGAGAACAGCAATCTATAGCAGCTGCACTGGGTGTCATGTGGTTAGCTGACAGACAAGACAGCGGCTGGCCACTGGCTCACTCAGACTAGAGCCTGAGGGCTGGGAACTCCTGAAAGAACAGCCTTTGCACGGGCATTTAATACACCAAGCCAAGGTACATTACAACAACGTAATGTTCAACACCAGCTACACAAGTATTAGCCTTGCAATACAGACAGGATGTTGTGGCAGTAAAAACATGACTCAGTTCAAACTCTATTAGGTAGGGATGACTCTCCTACGGTGTCTTGCTGTCATTATTCATTCTGTCACAGCCTGAAGTCATTTCACCAGAACTCTGGTCTCAGCAAGCCTCACAAGCAGCAACGTAGGAAATGATGTTCGGTGAAATCCCCAAGGAAAACCTGAGCGTTGCTGGAGCCCCAAAGAGCTATTCTGTCCTCAACCACTTCTGGGTTAATTTCCAGAACCAGTATGGGGATGTGGAGCAAAACGGGGAGTAGCACTGTAAAACCTTGCAGGCCATGTCCATAAATAGCCCCACCTTCCCAAACCCAGAGTTTGTCGTTGATTGCTCTGGATGCAGTCAGGCTCAGTCTGTCTGAGCTACGCCTTAGGGTGCCGTAAGTAGGGAACTAATTGATGTCAGTTCTGCAGCACAAACGTGTGTTAGCTTTCACAGAAGACACAAAACTGTGCTTAGTCCTTTCTAATTTTGCAAACCCATTGTCCTAACAATACGGTACAAAGGGTGAACTCCGCAGAAAACCTCCTCTCAGCAAGCTTAGGTTGTTTGTGAGCACGACAATTTGTCACCTTTGCATGCTGCAGCGGAGACACGATCCAACAATGGACCTGGCACCATCAAATGGAACATCAGAGTATTTGAGTTCTTTGTTGTTAGCTTGTCTTAACTATTGCAGGATCTCAGAGTGAAAAGCACCACTTAAATGCCAGCTAAGACACTAGTTTATCTATACAGCAGGTATTTTTTAAAAACCACATTATTGATCACCAAGGTAAGAGATGCAGCAGCTAGTACTTCATATTGTGGCCTTTTAGCCTACCTGTCTATGCTGGATTTGGTGTCTGCAATTTTGTTCAAGCTGGAGACTTTGAAACCGTAAGCATTTCCCCTCTGGCCCTTGTTCATGTAGTTCCCAAAGGCCAGGACTACCTCCAGGAGTTGCCTCAAATGCTTGCTTTGGATGAGTTCTTTGGAGGCCAGAAGAATGGCTTGAAAAGAGAAAAGAAACAGGCAAGTTATTGCAGTGGCTACTTTTAACGAGTAATTTGAAGTGCCTTAGAAGGACCATCAGACCTACTGCCCAGAAAACACTGCAACACAGACCCTGCGTACCGTTCTTCCTGCACCCACACGCTCAGAACCCGGACAACTGGAAGGAGGATGCACTAAACCCAGCTTGCAGGATGCTCCTGTGAACCCAGACTCTTCTCCTGGGTTCTGTTCTCCTCCCACTCTAAATACACAGCCAGCAGGACTAGGGTAGGGGAAGGCTTGTGCAACAGGAGTGCCAGAATCTCAGCACTCGGCATGCACTGCACTCACCAGCTCCACAACCACTGTATGCATGCAACACCACTTCCTCTGAAGACAATCCTCTCTTGACCTTTCCTGCCCCTCCACTCAACCCTTAGCAAAAGCTTTAACGGTACCTTCTGCTTTTGGTTTTGCTTCTGACAGCCTCTCTGGAAACTTCTTCTTAAAGAATAACGCTTGCAGCCGCTGCTGATAGTGGTCAATCCTGCATTAAGGGCAGAGGAAAGCCAACACTGAACTGGAACTGTATTTTGAAGCCCGGGCCAGTATGTTGTCCACATAATCTAATGGTTGGACACTGAGTCCAACAAGGTCTATGCATGGAATTACAGACATAGTTCAAATATCTAATGCTGCATAAGCAACCTGGTTGTGAAGATGGGGGACCTCAAGGCATGTTTCAATCTGAGCTGAAAAGGAGCTGAAAGATTTCCCATTAGTTGCAGAATACACGCAATGGGAAATGCCAGCTGCATCTCAGCTAGCAGAACAAGACATTAACCCTGATCTGGAACACGAAAGAAGGTCAGACCACGAGAAGACAGGACAACTGAATGAAAAAGGGACCTGGCTCCTGACCACTGGCTACGCTACGTCAGACAGTTGGATCTGAATTCCTTCCTCGTGTGACTGAGTTTAGTCAGAGGAAGCTTACTTCTCTCCATCAGGGGACTGGTCCTGAAACGACACCTTATCGTCCCTAAAAAGTCTACGTGATGAACAGAGCCGTCGGTTACATCCGTGGGCTTCTGGCCACTGCAGGGTATGATGCTGACCCACAGGCTGTGGTACCTCTCCCGTCCGTGCGAGATGACCCACGTCATCCACAGAAGGGATGCTAACGGCGGCCGCGCCAACGCAGCCCGCGCCTGTAATGCATCAAACAGACCTGCTCATTTCAAAGAGGAAACGATCCGCCCGGGCCATGCGCTCAATCTCATGTTTGTGTTCCTCCAACAGGTCGGTATCGCTCTTCTCAGGAATGAACTTCAGCAGCTAGAAGTGACAGACACAAACCAGACACTGAGATGAGAGATCCAGGGAAAGGGAGAGAGTGACAGAAAGGCAGAAACCCCAATGGAGGGAGACAGGGCTTTGCTATCACTGGGGAGCAACACACTGACCCAGCTACGTGCCCAGACCTGCAAGAACGGTGCAGCTGTGCCTAGAAACGGAACCTGTCATAACCTCTCGCTCACAGCTCTGTCCTCACCCCATTAGATTAATTTTTAGTTCTATACAGATCTTCCTATTTTTAAACCACGAAGGCCAAGTGCTACTGCAACTTAACCAAGGGGAGGCACATAGCGAATTCTGAGTGCCACGGCGCTACCTGAGCTTCTAAACTGCTGCACCCAAGAGTACAATGCGCCCCACTCAGTCTGAAGTACCCGTCTGATCATGCACACACTGCCTCGACCATCCCTCCCTTGCACCTGCTGTAACCATAGAAACTAGTCAAGCAACTGGGTACGCAGTGATTGGTACTACACTGGGCTGTGATTGGTACTACACTGTCCTTGACTCATACGCCGTCCCTAGAAGCTCATACTCGGACGGATGTTCTACGTATGCGGTGGTAGTTGTGCTCTAGCATGTTCTGGGCTGTGGTTTCAGAGCCCAGAGGCACCAAACCTTGTCAAGGTCACTTCTATGGAGGAAACAGCCAAGTGTCTCCAACACCGAAACAGCACTTGGTGCCACAACTGGCTACTCGCTAGACCACGGAGAGCTCAGCACCACAGAGGAGCTGTTGGAAGAGTACTCAAACCCAATCCTCAACACTGACACTTCCAGAGCCTTCTTTCCTGTATCTAAAGTGAGATTTTGTTCCAGGGACTAGGACACAGTCGTTACCGTGGATTCCACACGCAGAAGGTCTGCTCGGCTAACCTGACCACCTTTCATGAAGACCTAACTCTGTGGCTAGGAGATGGTGACAGATGTGGTCTGCTTTGTTCAGCCAGGCTTCCAACACCACGGTGCCCTCACGGTCAAACTTCAGAAGTGTGCATTGATGACTAGGGAGATAGGTGGAGGAGGAGCTGGTTCAAGGACAGGACTTAGAGAGGTTTAGTCAGGGGGTCAGAGTCCAGCTGTAGGTCTTGCATTTAGTGGTGGTCCTCAGGGGTCAGTACTGGGGTCTAGTCCAGTCAATACATTCATCAACAGCCTGGGTGACGGCACAGAGTGCACCCGCACCGTGACTGCTGCTGACCCAAAGCTGTGAGGAGCGGCTGACACTCCAGCAGGCTGTGCCGCCATCCGGCATGAGCTGGGCAGGCTGAAAAGTTGGGTGGGGAGAAACCTGATGCAGCTCAACAGCAGCAAATGTAGAGTGCTGCATTCGGGGCAGAACACGTATCAGGACAGGCTGGGGACTGACCTGCTGGAGAGCAGCCCTGGGGCAAAGCACCTAGGGGTGCTCGTGGACCACAGGCTGACCGTGAGCCAGCAAGGTGCCCTTGTATCCAAGAAGGCCAGTGGTCTCTTGGGGTGCCCTAGAAAGACAGTGGCCAGTAGGTCAGCAGAGGCTATCTCTGCTTTGCTCTGGTTGTTAGGCTGCATCTGGAATACTGGGTCCAGTTCTGGGCTCCCCAGCTCAAGAAGGACAGGGAGGTACTGAAGAGAGTCCAGCGTGGAGCCACTAAGATGATCGAGGGCTTATGAGGAGAGGCTGAGAGAGCCTGGGGGTGTTTAGTCGGAAGAGGAGGAGACTGAAAGGAGACGTCATAAATGCTTTTGAGTATCTAGAAGGTGAGAGTCAGGATGAAGGGACCTGGGTATTTTCAGCGGTGCCCATGTGCAAGACAAGGAGTAACGGGCATAAACCTGAACCCAAGAAATTCAGCTGGGACACAAGGAAAAGCCCTTTTATGCTGAACACTGGAGTGGGCTGCCCAGAGAGGGTGTAGAGACATTCAAAACCTGCCTGAATCACACAGATGTTTCTGTATGATCTGCTCTTGGCTAACCTGCTCTGGCAGGGCAGATGTACTAGATGTTGTCCTCTTCCAATCCCTACTACTCTACGATTCTACGATACCCTGAACTGCAGGGGACAGAAGTCCCTGATTCTCTTTTACTATTGTTTAGACAATGAACTCCCTTCTAGTGATGTCTCTATCCATGGACCTACGTGGAAATTAAGGAAAAAAAACTAGTAGTGTAAAGAAGATCCATCAAAGTGGCAATTAAGGCCAGTTGAGGAGAGAGGACATGAAAGGAAAGCTCATGCCAACTGCAGTCATGCACATTTATGCAGTTCTGAAATCAACCCAATAAAACAGGGTTACAGCAGGGCGGCATCTGTGACAGCACTGGGAGAAGCACTTTACTCATGCACCCAGGTGCAGCTCTGCTGACACGGTGATGGTCACAGACCCACAGAACATTAAGGATTGGAAGGGACCTCAAAGGACGTTCCAGTGACCTGCACATACAGCATCAAAATCGATGTATAACTAACTTTAGGTGAAAGAAAAGTGAATGGCTTCAGGACAAGCTGTAGGTTACTGTAATCACTCTTACCTGCTCAAGCATGTCTTTTGCTAGATCTTCTTGTTCATCCATCTTCAGGATTGCTTGTCTGATTTCTTCGTTAGACAGCTTCAGCCTTTCAACAGTACCAACATTTTACCACCAAAGCCAAGCTTAAGTAATTCTGACAACTCAGAAAGCAGAAAGCCTCAAAAGCACCGAAATGGCACAAAACAACTGCGGGAAACTTTACTGGGGAGCTTCTATTCTAGAACATTCCATAAGGTGAATGAATCCATTCCAAGGACACAGATTTTCACAGATCATCTACTTTTAACCCCTTCAGGTAATCAAATGCATACAAAAATCAGTGATAAATAACAACCAGTTCCTCACAGACCAGAAGTGCTCCCGCTGCTTCCTACGTTCCAAAACACTCGAGGCATTTCCCTAAAGCTATTTTGCTGCAGCAAAGCCCCTCAAATTCATGGGACCTGCATGTCACTGTGAGCCCACTCCAGCTTGTGAATCCTTGAGGCTTTGCTAGAGTAGTAACGGGACCAGTGTTTGTCCTGCAGACCTCAGAACAGGGTTTCTTGTAAGAAGACTGGTAAGAAAGCTGCGTAAATTCTCTCTGTCAGCAGTCACAGATGAAGGAGTTGACAGCATCTACGTTCCCATGCTTCATATCCAATACGAAACAAGCTCTGAAAACAAGAGCTTAAAACCACACTGCTCTTCACAACTGCTCCTGCCCACCCGTGTGCAGCGAGTGGTGAACTTTGTGGTTTTCACTGCAGACGTCAATGAAGACACGCACAAGTGACAGATTCTACCCCACCGCCCTAAACTGGTGACACCTGCACTCATCAGTGATTTTGGGAGAGCAGGGGGGGCCCAAACGCACCACAGAATCATTAGGGAGTGGAAGGGACCTCGAAAGATCATCTAGTCCAATCCCCCTGCCATGGGCAGGGACACCCCACCCTAGATCAGGCTGGC
>JAOXOE010031195.1:0-12193 GCA_028565055.1 Phoeniculus purpureus
TGTCCTGTCACTGGGTGCCCCTGAGCAGAGCCTGGCTCCATCCTCCTGACACCCACCCTTCCCATGTTGATCAACATCCATGGGGTCACCCCTCAGGCTCCTCTTTCCCAGCTCCCTCAGCCTCTCCTCAGCAGGGAGATGCTCCCCTCCCACCAGCACCTCTGTGGCTCTGACTCACAGAAGCTCCAGGAGCAGCATCTCCTCAGAGCAGACGCCCCGACCTCACCTGAATGTCACTCAGAGCCATTTAAAGGCCAGGAGGTCCCCCCTGAACCCTGGTTCCCACCACTCCAGCTGGGTACTGCAACCATGAGCCCGACCCCGCCTGGCTCCGCTCGAGGGGCTGTGGTGGCAGCTGGAAGCCGGTGAGATCTGGATTCCTCAGGATGCCCTGATCAGCCTCTGCCCATCCGAGCAGTGGGTTCCTCCTCTCTCTCTGAGAGGAGACTTTCGTTGCTCTCTCTGCAGCTACCTGCAGCCCCTCAATGTCCTTCTGACCCTGCTGAAACCTCCCGGCTCCATCGCCTGCTCCAGCGCCTCACCTCGTGCTGCAGCCTCCCCTCGCTGCAGCTCTGCGCAGGGTCCATTTCCTCCAGCGGTGTGGGCAGAGCTAAGGGCCCCCCAGAACTCGACGGCTGGTGCTGCAGCAGCCCCACGTCTCATCACCCGCTGCCAAGGGCTCCCCATGCAGAGGCGGCGCCGGCGGCCCCTCTCGCAGCCCAGGAGAGGCAGCTCGTGCCAGGCTGTGGGGGCACGGGGGAGGCAGCAGTGGCCTCGCCAGGGGGAGGAGGTTTGGAGGGTACGGTGCCCATCAGCGTTTCTGCAGAGCTGGAAGTGCATCCAGCATCCAGCACAGGCAACCAAGCAGAGGGTGTCTGCAGGGACTGTGGCTCTGGGACCTCCATGGGCACTGGGTGGCACCTCCTCGGGGCGCTGGTAGGGAGCACCCTCTGTGCAAACCACCCCACAGCATCTCCCATCTGCAGTAAGTGCCCACAAGCCAAGAATCAGGGTTGGAAGGGACCTCCAAAGGGCACCCAGTCCAACCCCCCCGCACCCAGCAGGGCCAGCACTCCCCAGACCAGGTTGCCCAGAGCCCCAGCCAGCCTGTCCTTGGATGGCTCCAGGGATGGGGCCTCCACCCCGTCTCTGGTCAGCCTGTTCCAGGGATCCCCCACCCTCAGATTCCAGACATTTTCCTTCTGTCCAGCCTCCCTCTGCCCTTCTCCAGCTTCAACCCTCGTCCTGTCACTCCCTGCCCTTGGGAACAGCCTTCCCCAGCCCTCTGCCAGCCCCTCTCAGGGGTTGGGAGGTCCCTAGAAGGTCGCCCCAGAGCCTTCTCCTCTCCAGCTGAGCAGCCCCATCTCCCTCAGCCTGTCCCCAGAGCAGAGGGGCTGCAGCCCTCTGAGCACCCTCGTGGCCTCTATGGACCCGCTCCAACAGCTCCTCATCCTTCTGCTGCCGGCGGCTCCAGAGCTGGATGCAGGACCCCAGGAGAGGCTCCAGCAGGGCAGAGCAGAGGAGCAGGATCCCCTCTCTCAGTCTCTGGCCACCCTTCTGCTGATGCAGCCCAGGATGCAGTTGGTGGCCTTCTGGGCTGCAGTTGCCCACAGGTGGCCCATAGCCAGCTTTCCACCCACCAGCACCCCAGCTCCCTTTGCACAGGGTGCTCAGTTCTCAGCTGATTCACGGGCCAGGAGAGCAGCTCAGGCTGTGGCTACTGCCCTTCTTGGCCTGAGCCCCACCTTCTCCTACGGCCACCCAGCCCCGCGGGGCAGCAGCTGCCGGTCTCAGCCTGTGTTGTTCTGAGGCAGCGAGCAGGTTTGCATGGGGAGCTCCACGCGGCTCCCGCAGCAGCCTGGCCCGACGCCGAGCGCAGGGAGGAGCGCAGCGTGTGCCAGCCTCCGGGCCAGCTCCGCTGCCAGCTTGGCTGCTCTCCCCTGCTGCCAGCAACCATCACAGACAGAGCCCGGCGGGCACAGAAACACCCAGCCCCGGTGCCCAGAGCCAGCGCACGGCCGTCCCCCCGTCCAGCCATGGGACCGGGAGATGGTGGGACCTGACCTCCCGGAGCTCTCCGACAGCTCACAAGTGGGTGCTGAGAGCAGGGCTGCTCCCGCGGCCAGAACAGGCTGTCCCGAGCGTTCCCGGCCGCCCCACTCAACCCCCAGAACAGAAAACAGCCCGAAGGAAGGGAGTGGGTGCTGGCAGCCCCAGCTGGGAGAGCTCAGCTCGGGCCCCTCAGCTCTTCCCCCGACACGTGCGCTGGCGTGAGAGCAGCCAAGGTCATCTCCTGCCCGCGTGGGCCTCTGGTGCTGGTTGGGAGGGGAAGATTTTGATGTCTCCATACGGAAGGGACCTTCTCTTGGGTCCCCAAGCCTTGCTGAGGCCCTCTGCTGCTGAGCCTGGTGCAGCCCCAGGAGGCACCAAGGATTAGTGAAGCAGCTCCAGAGGCAGAAACATGGACCAGGTATCTGCATCCTGTAGCCATCCTCCAAATGTCCAGATCCCTTAGCCATCCCCCTAAGTATCTGGATCCTGAAGCCATCCCCCTAAGTATCTGCACCCCAAAGCCATCCCCCAAGTGCCCAGATCCTTTAGCCATCCCCCTAAGTGTCTGAATCCTGAAACCACCCCCTAAGCATCTGGATCCTGAGCCCATCTCCCAGGTGTCTGCATTCTAAAAGTTACCCCGCAAAGAGCTGCTGGGGCTGCCCCAGGCAGGAGCCAAGCCCCTTGGATCGGGTCAGAGATCAATCCTGACCCCAAGCATGCTCGAGGGAGGACAGGCAATCAGGGGAAGCGATAAGGAGCCCGAAGGAATGTGGCTATCTGATCCGAAGGAGCGGAATGCCTTCTGGCACAGAGGCCAGGGAGTGACTGATTCAGTCCCGGGGGAAGAGAGAGCAGTGGGTCTATGGGGTCCCTTGCTGCGCAAATCCACCTGGACCCCAGCAGAGCTGCCCCCCAGCCTTCAGGGCTGATGCCCTGGCTGTGGGGCTGCTCCGAGGGCAGCTCACAGAGCTGCCGGCCATCCCCAGGGCTCTCTCTGTCCTCACCCGTGGGGTTGCTGGCTGCCTGCGCTGCAAACCAGAGCTCCCAGGCAACCCCGGCCGTCCCGAAGCCGTCCCCCAAGGCTCTGCGTCCCGAAGCCAAAGCTGCTTCCTCCTGAGCTTCTCAGCCCTCTGTGCCTGGTGTCTGGGCTTGGACTGGCAGCAGCTTGGAGCCTCCATTCAGCTCAGATGGATCAACAGCGAAACCAGAGCCCCTTGACCTTCAGCAGCTCCCTCACACCACGTCCTTGCCGGCACCAAGAGCTCCTGGGGCCAGCTCCAGGCTGCTGAGGAGCAGGGCAGCAGCCACCCAGGCGGGGATTTGCGATGCACCAGCAATAGCAGCCACAGCCTCTCCCCCCTAATCCTAAACAGCAGCCGCAGAAACCCCCCTCCCAGCTCTCTGAGCCCCATGGACCAGCTTCGTCAGCTCCGTGCTGCTGTCCTGAGCAGCCAGAAACCAGCAGGGTTTGAAATCCTCCTGCAGCTGAACCTTCAGAACCTGCAGCTGAACCTTCAGGGCAGCTGAACCTGCTGCAGCAAACAGGGGGCAGCCCGGCCCTCACTGGAGCAGCAAGAAGGGATCTGCCCTGGGGGAGGACAGGGAGGTGCCAAGGGATGCTCAAAGCCCTGGGTACCATGGGGATGGCAGCAGTGCCGGGGCTGGTGGCTCAGCCCAGCTCCTGCACCCCCTGATTTCACAGTGCTCTGCAAAATGAACCTTCTGCTCCCTCTTGGGCCCCAGGCAGTGGGGAACAGGGTGGGAATTTCCTGTGGGTGGGTTTGGTTCTGGCAAGGGCTCTGGCTCAGGGCAGCAGTGACCCCGCACGCTGCCCCGGGAGCTGCTCTGGCTGCAGCTCCTGGAGCTGGGCTGGAGGGCAGCGTCCAGAGGTCTGCTGCACACTGAGCTCTGGAGAGACACCGAGTGACCTCCATGAGCCCCACTGGCCACCCTGGCTCTGGGCGACGGCTCCCCATGGTCAGGGGCTGCTGCCAACACCAGCAACCTGCTGCTTCCCCCTGAGCTCAGAGCCGCCGGTGCTGAGGGGCTGCTGCCCGGTGGTTCGATGGGTCTGGTGTTGGTGCTGCTGAGTGGAAGAACCTCTGGCATTTTAAAGCAGAGCTCAGACTTGTGGAGGGTCAGACCCCACCGTCAGGGTGCAGAGCTGCCCTGATCCAAGCGAGCCCTGTCCTCCCGCTAGCAGCACCCTGGTAATGGAACCTGGACTACTGCTGAGGTCAGTTAACCCGCATCAGCTCTTCCCCAGCTGTGGCACAGACTGGGAACACCCCATTTATACTGGTTCAGTTACCAGTTTGCTCTCATTTCCCAGCTCTCACCAGCCACAGACACCCAGAACAAAAGGCAGCTGCTGAACCCACCCTCAGCTGGATCCATTCCCAGCCACAGGAGCCGCTCCTGGCCCTGCAAACCTCCTCCTAGATAACAGCACCCCCGGCTAACAGGGTCGCTGGGCTGGCAGCCCAGTCCCAGGCTGGGAAACCAGCAGCGGGTGACTGGTATGAGGGAGGAGGGCAGACAACGGCGACCGCCAGCCCCAAAATAAAGCAGCTAATTTTACACCTCAGCTGGGGAATCCGGCGCAGGAACGCTGAGCCTTCGGATTAGAGCAGGATGGGGGCAGACGGCACCTCCGGCCGGCTAAAAGTAGGAACAGCCCAGGGGGGCTGCGTCCTCGCACCAGCCTCTCCTCTGGGACTCGGCAGGGACCGCTTGGGGCCATCCATGGGGTTTTGTTGTGTGGCTGGGGCAGCTTGGCACAGACACAGCACCCAGTGGGACGTCCCACTCTGCTGGGGCACCCAGTGGGACATCCTGCTCTGCTGGGGCACCCAGTGGGACATCCTGCCTTGCTGAAGCACCCACTGGGCCACCCCTCCCTGCTGGGGCCCTTGATGGGTCACGCCGCCCCATGGCTCTGAGGGAAGGGAGGTGTCCAGAGGCCATGGGCTGGGGCTTTGAAGGTTGACCACCAAAGCTTTGAGTCAGCTCTGTGGAACCTGCGCCGCTCCCCGTCTCAGCTCTGCCGGCTCCTTCGCCACTGCCCCACAGAGACGTGGGGGTGCTGAGCAGGGTGAGAGAGGGCCCAAACCCACCCCTGGCAGCTCCCCAGGGGCCAGCCAGGAGCTCTCTGTCCTACAGCACCTGCCTGCTCCACCTCCTCCTCCAGCTGCCTTCGTGTCCCCTGCTCTGAAGACCTGCTCCAGCTTCTCAGGACCAGCTCAGGGTTCTTCTGGGGTCTCCCCCACATAAGAAACCCCAAAGCTGGTTGTGTCCTGCCCTGAATCAGCTCAGTCACCCTCCCAGGATGGACAACAACCCCAAAGACACCACCCGGGCACCAGAGGACCCTCTGCTCTGTGGGACTGGGAAGAGCCGCTTCCACCAAGCAGAGGCAGCAGGGAAGAGACAAACCGGGAGCCCCCTGGACCCTTTAACCCCTCTGCAGCCGGGGGGGCAGAGGACCAGGCTGTGAGGCTGCAGGTGCCAGGCGGGTCCAGCCGGGGCAGAGACACCTCGGAGCAAACTACAGGGAAGGGCTTCTGGTGTGAAACTGCCGTGAGAAGGAGCAGCAGGACCGACTCCCCAGCCGCTCCCAAGGGCTGGTTGCCCGGAGCGCTGGAGGGATCCACCCCGCCGGGGCAGCACCCACCCCGCCAGGAGGGTCATCATCGTCCACCCCGGCAGGAGGATCAGCACCCAGCCCGTCGGGTCAGCACCGTCACCCACAGCCGGGTTCAGGCAGAGACCGGCAGGTTCCTGTGGGTCAGGGCTCCCCAAGGCAGAGACTGGCAGGTTCCTGTGGGTCAGGGCTCCCCGAGGGCAGCCCCACTGCGCTGGCTGCGATGGAGATACCGGCAGGACAGGACCGGCAGCCCCGGAGTCCCCTGTTCGCGGGGTGCCCGGGGGTCGCAGGCTGCTCCTGATCTCCTCACAGCGAGCAAAGAGGGCAAGAGGAAACCCCCTGAACCTCAGCACAGCCCAGTGCCCCCCAGCAGCCCCCCGTGTGCCATCCAACAGGAGTCGGAGCAGCAGCGCTGGGCAGCCCCGAGCGGCTTCTGCAGCCTCACCTCCATCTTCCCGATCCGCCGAGGGCTCTGACGTGGGGACAGGCGGCTGCAGAGTCCCCGGGTGACAACCAGCCCCAGCTTTTATGTCCTCAGCTCTGGCAGCCCCGGGGAGGCCCGAGAGGCTCCTGCCCCTTCCCTGCCTGCTGACCCCAGCCGGGCTCCCAGAGCAGGGACCCAGAGCTGTGGTTGCCCCGGGCATCACCCACAGCACACCCTGCACTGTCCTGCTCCAGCACCGCTCCCAGGGCACAGACAGCCCTGGGGGGACCCATCCAGCTCCTCCTGTGGTGTTGGCAGCTGGACACCTTGTGCCACCATCCCTGGCTGCCCCAAAACAGCTCGGGGACCAGAACGAGGGAGTGGAGCAGCTCTGAGGTCCTTGGGAGGGGGGTTCCCGGTCTTTTAAGCATCACCCAGTTTTGTCACTTCCTCAGCCAGGTCTGTGTTCACCAACCTGGCTCCAAAACCTCCAGGGCAGAGGGAAGCACAGAAAGAGAGGGGCTGGAAGGGACCTTGAAAGGTCCAAGCCCCGACCCAGCCCCTTGCCCACACTCCAGCTTCCCACAGAGAGACATCCCTGAGCCCCTGTGACCCACAGCCCAGCTCCCTCCTTCCCAGGGCTGACAGCTGACCCCAGCACCCAAAATCCACGTGGAAAATGGTCCGTGACAGAGCGTGGAGGGTGGCTGCAGGGCCAGAGCTGCATCGTGAGAGCAGCCCTGCCCACGTGAGGGCTCGGGGCAGCATCACGAGGCAGCAGCCCTGGCACAAGGAATGTGCAGGCAGGTCTGGGCACTGGCACCAGCCTTTGGGGAGCTGCGGCGGAGCTCAGGGGTGCACTGGAGGTTAAACAAGGACGAGCTTCTGCACCCCAGAGCGAAAACACACCTCGGGTTCTCTGCTGCTCCAGCACCAACAGCGTTCCCAATGGGATTCCCACTGGGATGAGCAGGGGCTGCTGCTTATTTCTGAGTGAGATCACCAGAGGGATAGGAGGGCTGCTCTCAGCCGTCGCTTTCAGCCCCTGCCGTCACCCCGGCTTTGATCTCCGCAGTCCCCAGGAGGTGTCAGGAGGAGCCGAGCGCCCGGGTGGGTTCTGTCCAGCTCCATTCCTGATGGAGTCACCTAATGACACCCCTGCGCAGCCCCGGGACAGGGAAGCGCTGGATCAAGGGCTGAGCTGCCCCTGAAAGGCTGCTTTAAAGTCTAAACTCATTAGCAACCGGCCTTTGGCTCGCCATTCAGCAGCCCCGCCCCTTCCTGGCAAGTTCGAGGTGACTGAGCAGCGTCAGAGCCTGGAGCTGCA
Organism: Phoeniculus purpureus; assembly: GCA_028565055.1. Taxonomy (NCBI): domain Eukaryota; kingdom Metazoa; phylum Chordata; class Aves; order Bucerotiformes; family Phoeniculidae; genus Phoeniculus; species Phoeniculus purpureus. Next base: position 7,453 of record JAOXOE010031195.1, read on the forward strand.
CCCAGACCTGGCTGTGCCCAGTGCTCCTCACCCTGCTGAGAGGGGCAGGAGGCAGGGCACCGGCAGGGGCTGCCCATGGGGTTGTGGAGTCTCCTTCTCGGGAGACGTGTCAAACCCTCCTGGACTGTTCCTGTGCGACTGGATCTGGGGGATCCTGCTGTGGCAGGGGGATTGGACTAGGTGATCTTTTGGGGTCCCTTCCCATCCCTAATGATCTGTGAGTCTGTGATCCTACTGGAGATGGTGCCAGGGGAAACCACCCAGACCCTTCATCTGCTCCTGTGCTCTCTGGAAATCTTCACTCTGGGTTCTCCCAGCTGGTGGGAGAGTCCGAAGCAGGAGAAGAGAGGAGAGAAGGGCCATTGGAATAAAAATTTAACGATGCCACCCTGCAGCAGCTGCTGGAGGATGCTCGAGGGGAGCCTGGCAGCTGCAGAGATCTGATCTATGAAGAGGAGCTGCTTGGAGATTCCTGTTGCCCAGGGAGGCAGTGCAGGCAGCAGACCCCAGCGCTGGGGCCGAGTGAGCACCAGGGTGGGCATCAGCAGGTGCTCTGCGGGGCTGCTGGGCAGAGAGTCCTGCAGGGGCTCTGCATTTCCCCACCGTTCAGCTCCCCAATTCCACCTCATGTTACTAATGAAGGGGAGAGGTGGAGCAAGGCCTTAGCAAACCCTCTGGGCAAAGCAGAAGGGAGCACCCGAGAGCCTCCACAGTCACCAGGTAGCCCCATGTAGACTTGACAGGCTCTGTCTTGAGCCTCACAGGGGGACCCCTTAGCTCTTGACTCGCCAGAGAAAGCTCCGTATCCCCCACATGAGTGACACCAGCAGCTCCAGCACCCCCAGGTCCTTCCCTGACCCCTGGCAGAGCTCAGCCAGTGCCTCACAGGGTGAGGCAGCTCTGCCACACGAGTGCAGCCACTTGTGGTACCACCCTGCACCCAGAGCAGAGGAACAGTGTCCTCCAGCCTGACCCTGAGGAGAGCCCACACGTGGGACACGGCCGGAGAGGCCCCCAGGGAGGTGTCTGCGGGGGGAAACCTCACCTGTGAGGATGATGCCATGGCTGAGCTGGGATCGCCCGGGTACCTCCTCTGCTCTCGCAGCCTTCCCAAGGCGTCCGAGCGATGGCCAAGGCTGCCGAGCTCAGTGCACGACGGCCACGGCGCTGGGCAGGCTCTGAATGGCAGCAGGAAAACAGGGCTGGGGTGCACCCAGCCCTCAGCGCAGGAAATCTCCCGCAGGTTGGAGCAAAGGAAGGAAAAAGGCCGAACAATATGTGGGGCAGGACCACGGCCGCCCTGCAGCTCCCGCTTCCCGCTGCGGAGCAGGGGTCACCCTGCACCTCGGTGCCACCTAGATAAAATCGCTCCCCGAGGGCCAAAGCCCCTTCTGCTGGGGGACTGAGACCAATTAGGGCAGGAGAGGGGCAGGGGCTCTCCCCAGTCTGCTCAGCACAAGGCTGGTGGGGCCCCGCTCGCAGAAGCCTCCCCTCCAGCCACCCAGGTTGGGCTCCAGCACCGGGGACATCTGATTTCCGAAGGACCAAGGGGCACAGAGCTCTGGCCCCACATGGATGGGGCAGCCTCCCCCCTGGTCTGCAGCAGCTGAGGGCTCCCAGTTCACCTCTGGAGGGACACGGGAGCCCTCCAGATGCCTGGATACTGGCAGCTCCACTCCCAGCAGCTGGGTGAGTGAGGAAGATGAGGTCCCACTGGGCTCAGGAAAACTCAGTGCTGACCAGACCTCCAGCCCCACAGGCTCTTGGTGCCTGGAGCTCCAACTCCTGAATCCAGCACAGAGAGCCCTGGGCTCCCTCCACATGAGAGGGGAACTTCCGTGACCCTCAGACAGGGTCTTGCTGAAGGGGGGCTGTGGGCAGGCAGCACCGCCAGCTCCGTCTCACCCTCCTGCTCACTGGGTTCCTGCAGGCTGCCAGGGAGCCACCCCACAAGCAGCCCGGGATGGCCAGCAGAGCCGTGAGGGTCTCCAGCAGCAGCACAGTGACAGCAAAAGGCTGTTCTCGCTCTCGGGCAGGTTTGGCAAAGGACAAACCCGTTGTTCAGCCCCAGGACATGATCCCAGCCCTTCAGCTGGGTGATGGCCACAGAAAAGAGGGAGCATCAGCTCATGAACCACACGTTTGTTAACACCAAGAAGAGCAGGCAGGGACCCTAACGAAGCCAGGCAGTGGGCAGATGACACATCTCCCACCCCACACAGCTTTAGGGCTTCTCCTCCCACCATCCTGGGCTGGGCAAGTGGCCCTGCAAGCTTCCTCCACCACCCTCTGGCATAGAAATCGCCCTCCCGAGCGCCTCAGCAGCTGCCCAGTCTCCATAGCAACTTCCACTCTTTCCCATCTGAGAGCCCCGCTGCTCTCTGAAGCCGCTGGTTATCTCCTGTGCTTGGGCAGAACATCCTCACCCGGCACCGCCCTACAGAAACAGCAGGGTCAGGAGCTCTGTGCCTCTGGTGCGGAAGGGCAGAGGGCAGGACCCAAAGCCTCTCCCAGCTCCACCCCAAGCAGCTCCAGTGCCAGAAGGCCAGAAGGGTGGGGACTGCAGCAGGACCAGCTCCAGGCTTTGTTGCCCACAGATGAAGCCAACCGGGGTGATTCCATGCCTGGCCCCAGATGCAGACCCACTGGGAGAAGCCCTGGCCATGCAGACAGAACCTGACCTGGTGAATGTGGTCTGACTTCTCCTCTCACTGGGCTGGGGAATGATCTGGTGATGGAGATGTTCCTGTGCAACTGGATCTAGGGGATCCTGCTGTGGCAGAGGGATTTGACCAGGTGGTCTTTTGAGGTCCCTTCCAGTGCCTAACGCTCTGCGATGCTGTGTGGAGGCAGCGCTGCTGTAGAACTGACCCAAGTGAGCCCTTACACAAGTTTCTCACCAGGAGGAGACATGGACAGGCCTGGAAGGAGACGGTTCCCAGAGCTCAGCCAAGAGGAAGAGCCAGGTCGTAACTTCCCGCTGCCTTGGGAAACACAGGGAAGGGAAAAGGAACAAGAGGCAGCCGGGCCAGGCCTTCCCAACAGTGCAGCTCACGCCAGCAGCAACCTCCCCAGCAGCAGTACCTTGAGCCTGCAGGGAGCTCACAACATCCAGCAGGGAGATCAAGTTCTCCCCGGCTGACACCGAGGAGCCCGGAGCCGACTACAACACGACCTGCCTGGGAAAACAGCCCACGGAGGGCACCTGGCAGCAGCACATTCCTCTTACGCCTACCTCTGCACCACCCACCTTAGCTCCTGCCACAGCCCTTCCGGCAGGGGGGTGAGACAAGAATCAGGGGCACGAGGAACTCTAACAGCTCCAGTGCTGCACCATCCCCACTCACAGCCTGGGATCCATGATCGCGGAGAAGAGGGATCTACTCCCTCCCCCTGGAACTGGCCGCACAGGCTCCGGGTCCTTGGGGTCAAAAGGAGACGCCGCACCTCCAGGTGAGCGCCACAGTGCGAGGTGCTGCTGGAGGCAGGGCCTGCCCAAGCACGGACCCCACAACCGAGGCGTCAGATTAAAAACCGAGGTTTATTGGGAGGTTTGCGGAACGGCTCCGCGGCAGGGCAGCGCTCCCAGGACACGGCGGCACGACGACGCGTTTCTCTAGTGGCGGGCTATAAAAAGTCACGGTCCTTCAGCTACCTAAACAGAAGCGAACGTTCACAGACCAACACACTTCACTCCCAACACCAAGCGAGGGAAAAACGGGGCGGAAAGTTGGACTGATCCATAGCACCGAGCCGAGGCGGCCGCAGCCCTGGCGGGCCCCAGCCTGCGCCCGGCGTGACCAGGCGGGACAGCGGGTTAGTGAAGCGAATCCTCACGTGGACACAGAGCCACGAGCACGGGGAGGGGGGGAGCTCAGACAACGAAGCACCGTCACGAGATCCTCTGTACGTTCCACGGGGCCAAGCGCAGCAGTGAGGCAGAGACACCGGAGAGCTCCCAGCTGGGCACAGGAGACCTCCGGGAGCGAGAGGTGCCACCTCCATTGTCAACAGGGGACGTTTATTACTGCGGCTTAGAACCAGCGGTGCGGCAGGGACGGGTGCGGGGCTGGTGAGGGATGAGACGTGGAGGAGGCGGCGGCGGCGGCAAGGATCCCGCTACACCGCTTTCCGGTGGTACTCCGGAGGGGCCACCTCGTAGTCGCTGGCGCTGAACAAGGCGGAGGAATTCTTTGCTAGGTACCTGGGGGGGAAACAACCAGCAGACTCAATCACCATCAAACCACAGAACCGCCTGGGAAAGCCCTTCAAGGTGATCCAGCCCACCCGCTAAGCCAGCGCCGCCGCTCAGCATCACACGGGTGAGCTGGGACGTGCCTGAGCGCAGAAAACACGAGCTCCAGAGCAGAAACCCCCCTCACCCCCGAGTGTCTCCCGAGCGGCCAGCTGTGTACAGCAATTAGCGACCCAACAGCTCATGCCAAGAGCAATCTATTCCAAACGAGCTGTCGAGCAGCTCTGGCTCCAAACGAGCACGGCGAGGTGAGCAGTAACTGGCTGAAGCAGTTTGCACTCGGGGTTCCCATCAGCTGCTGCACCGAGGAGCCATCTACTACTGCTTGTACTCAGAGGGGTCGGGACAAGAAGCAGGAGCCCATGGAGCCCTGACTGCACGAACATGGGAAGTGAACAGAACCAGGGGTAGAATCATTAGGGATTGGAAGGGACCTCGAAAGATCATCCAGTCCCATCCCCCTGCCACAGCAGGATCCCCTAGATC
>JAOXOE010031196.1:0-12191 GCA_028565055.1 Phoeniculus purpureus
GTTCCTGTGTGACTTGGTCTAGGTGATCGTGCTCTGGCAGGGGGATTGGACTAGATGATCTTTTGAGGTCCCTTCCAGTCCCTGATGATTCTATGATTCCTACTTTTCCATCCCAAAAACAAAAAGACAACAACAAAAAAAAAAAGAGTGGAGAAGAGAGGGAACTCTAGTATATGGGCACAGCCTCCTACAACAGCTTCTCAAAATAATTACATTTTAGTTTTACACAAGTTCACAAGGGCATGCAAAGAATTTGCATATAAAGTAAACAAGCAAACAAAGCAAAAGGAAAAGCAGAAAAAGGAATTTGGCAAAAAATAAAGGCAGAGTGATCACACAGTGCAAAAGTCCCTTTCACAAATAACCTGTTTTCTCCTTTATTCTTCTCCCATTGCACGCACAAAATGTCAGCTAAACATCAGCCACTAATACTTCACCAGACATTCCTCTAGAGTACTTGCAAGAAAAAAGGGACCCTGAGCTTTCATTCCCAAAAAGGATTAAAGCACATCCCTCCAAAGAGCTGATCATACAGACCAGACATCCCTGATGTTCTGTGATTCTGTGATCACCCCCCATCAGGGCTCTTGGGGTACCAGCCATTCTTTGCTCAGAGGCTGGGATACCCCAGCAGCACCCAGAATGAGTACTGCCATTCTAAAATGGGGGGACATGCCAAGCTGTTTGAGCTCTAAAGCTGTTGGAAGATACTCTTAGGAATACCAGCAGCATCACTAGGAGCTTCTGCTGCTAGCAAAAAAATTCAAGAGCTACATGGGCTGGGTAGCAAAAACATGATCATGCCTCAGTCTTTTTTTTTTTATTGGATTAGAAAAATACTGATCAAATGCCAGCCTCAGACATCAGCTTAAGGTAACCTGCTTTTGCACTTTCTTTCTCGGCAGACAGCAACTCTACCTTTGAAGATAACCATTCATGCATAAAATTACTAATAGAGACCATCTATCTGACGGATGTCTGTTCCTTAATAATTTATATCACTTGATCTATTTTCAAAGGTTAGCCTTACATTAAAATTACACTTCTGAATAGGTCAGCCTGTTACTTAAAGATAAATTACTCCACCTCTTCACGTTACAGTGTTGTGTTTTGATAATGACAGGCTTTTTATTCCTGTGCTTTCCTCTCCCTTTTCAGGAGCACCACAGCAAAGCGGCAGCACAACCTACCTTGCCCATGCCTCCCTGTAGTCCCATTTTGATTCTTTTTGACTAAGGCAGTCTAAACATCTCCAGCTTACAATCTTTTACCTGCTTTTAGCAGGGAGACTTAGGAAGGACTCGGCGCTCCAGGATGAAAAGATGAATCAACGATGCGTGAGAGGACTATGCTAAACTCTAAGCTCCGTCATGCTGCGTGTGACCTAAAACGCTGCACAACCAATACCATTAAATTCGTGGTAATTAAGGGATCATTTCTGCTCTCCTCTAGATAGATAACACAATGAAAAAAGACAATGTTTAAAGAGGAAATGCCAGTGTAATGTTCACGCACTTAACAACTACCCAGGAGATACACATTGTAAATATACTTATAACAGAGAAGTTCCTACTGTTTTATGCACGGGAAGCGTTTTGTGCTGGTGATTTCACACCGCTGAAGTAGTCTGGAAACTTACTGGACCACAGAACACCTGGTATAGGTATTTTCTTACAGTGATGAAAGGATATAACAGTTTGTCACATATCTTATTACAAATACATCCTTGAATTACTGAGGGTGAAAAGCTTTCCTCAGACAACACCAACATCTGGACACGGGATTAGTGCAGCAGCCTGTGAGCTCTGCAGTAGCAAGATGGGGAAAAAAAAGCAGCATTTGGAGTCTGTGGACCTTCTGTACTAGCTGCAGAAGGAAAGGACAGAGGAGTCTCATCCTGCAGAGTCCATCCAGACGGGGAAATTGAGACAGAAAGTTCTGGGGAACTGGCAGGTGTTATATAGCATGCAGCAGTCCTGAGGGATTTCCCTATGTTTTACTCTTGATGCAGTAGCTCAAGTGGAATAATTAGCTTTTGCTTTGCAGATTAAAATGAAATAAGAATCTGCATGACCCCTTGGAAACACTCAGAGAGGTCCACTGTGCCTTTCATGAAGCCAATGCAGTTAATGAAATTGTCTCTGTTGTTCCTGGCCCAGGTACCACATTCTCCCCAGAATTAATCAGGACAGGCTTAGAAACAATGCAAAGTGCTTCAGACACACTTTCCTGAGGCCCATTCTGAAGTAAATGCATGCACAGACACACTACATACGAAGAGTTAGAAGTCAGCAACTCACACCACAGACAACACACAGCTGTCATGCCCACCGCCAGGTCCCAGGTGCAATTATCAGCAGGTACCTGGAGGAGAGTTATTCACAATGACTGGTGGTAGATGAATCAGTCATACGCAGACAGACCAACTAACTCCAACTGCAAAGATTCAAACTCCCTTTTGTAGCTGCTAACCAGCAGAAAAGAACCCAGCCCATGCATTTGAAAGCTCTCAGGGTCTCAGAAACTTCGGTCAGCAGAGCCTATTTAATGTGCGTAACGCAATATCGGATTTTGAGAACAATTTGACAGTGCTGCACATAATAACAAGACAACCCCTGTGATACTCAGGACAGCCTGCCCTTTACCTGCACAGGGAGTCAGAGAAAGTGCTTTCTCTTCTTGCAGCACTTGGCTCCCGTGTGACTGGAGCTCTGCATCTCCTCCCCACGCAGCTCTCACTTGGAGCACCGCATCGCTCTGGCTGTGCCTGGTACCCCAAGAACAAAGTGCTTCACACTGCACAGACAGCAAACATGGTTAAGGCAGGCCTATAGATGTCATATTTCAGGCAAAAAGTGATTTACAGAGAAAGAAAGCAGGCTTCAGCTAGCCCTAGGGAGCTTAGTGAAGGCAGGCCAATAAAAGGAGTGCAGGACACACGTATTCCTTTTTTTTTAGATAAATAGACACGAAAGGCTGCAAAAATGGGTATATCCCCCTGACAGCGGGCTCGTCAGCTCTTCCTTGTATTGACAAAGACAAAAAAGGAGGATGCTAAAGCCTCTGTCTACTACAGAGGTTCCACTCCAAAGTGAGGGCTTCAGAAGAGGTAGGAACGGTGTAGGACACCGCAGCCCACAGGGCAGGGCTGCACTAGTACAGGAGATACTTTTACTCCATTAGCACATTGGAAATGTCATATTCAGTCCACCCATTTTTATTTCCATGCAGATGATTGTGACATCTTAATCTTTCAGGGCTTGTAAAGGATGGAAAACCTTCCGTGGTATCATGTGCTCTCCAAAAGCCAGGCTGAGACAGAGGATGAGACTGCTTTAGAGCAGTTGATGTGGATTACCCCAGATCACCTTCTCCAGCGGTAGTCAGTCAAACTTTCTGAAGTTCAGCCCTTTCAGCAAACTGACTGCTACTCCCTCCTTTCTTACTCCAGCATGTAGTTCCCCCTCCTTACTACAATTTCAAAACAAAATCAGCCCAACCCAAACATAAAAGCCAAACCAACACACCACGGAAGCATCTTCAGGACATAATCCAGCTTCTCCTTGGTAATCTCTTTTAATGAGAGCTGGACAAAACAGAGCCTGATGCCTGCAACCCTCCCAGGCCAGGTGGCGTCCCACTTCTCAGCCAGCAAACCCCTGTCTCCTGGATCTAGACCCTGCTCTGATTCCCTCAGCTTGAGGCCTCGTTGGCTTTTCCTTTGCTGGGGCTCTTGCGGTGCAATTATCTACATTTGCTCACTTGTTCTGTGATCATCCAGAGGCCACAGAGTAGGATGAGTGTAGCTTTAATGCACACCAAATCCAATCAGTTCTAGTGCTGGAGCTGGCAGGGCAGGCTCTCATTTCTTTGTCACCCTCTCAAATGCCAAGGCACCGAGATGCCAGCGCTATCTGAACATGCCCCGAGCCAATTGCATTAGCCTTCTGCCAGCCTGGGTCCTTGTCTGCTCCCTGGAATTAATTCTTCTTTTGCTGCAATGCACAACCAAACTTTGAAGACCTTTGGTCAATTTATTACCATTAACCTTTCTGCCATGCAGTTGGTCATCTTCGTTTGGCTAACATCTCCGCTCCTCCAGTTCCCCACTCTGATATTTAGGCAAACACCTGTTTGTCCACCCACGACAGCTCCTGTACACGGGAACTGGGTAAACTGAAGCAATCACCACAGTGCTCAGTGTTGTGCAGTCTGACACCGAGGGTGGGAGATGAACTGATGGGCTGCCAAACGCTCAGCTAGTTTAGATTCTTTACTGATTACTTATCAAATTCTGGGAAATTTATCTGAAGTAGCTTCCATCTGGTGGAATCACCTCTACTTAGTTTGTCTGTCCATCGTCTCAGGTAAATGAGCAGCCCATCACAGAGAGGTTACGGAAGCAACCACAGAAAATATTTTCCCACAGAGCTTGCTAGGTCAGTGCCCAAGTGCCCTCGCTTGGGTAATCCTCACTGAGATGTGGGACCCATCTGGGGGTTGGCCATCAGAGGAAGCAATTTGCTGAAATCTTCCATTCCTATCTAATAGCATCTTTCATGAAAAGTGGTGGTGGCAAGAGTGTTAGGGCACCAGAACCACTGGGAGACATAGAGAAATGTATAAAGAAAGAGGGGAAAAGATTTTAGGAGGATCCCCTTGAGGCCAACAGTTGGAGTAGGCTGCCTTGGAGCTGTGGGTTAAGGATTTGTGAGGACCACATCCCTGTTAGTTCACAGCTTAGCAATCCTTTATTCTTTCTCTGCAGAAGGTAATCATCTGGATGACTCTGAGGTGAACCACAGCAGGACCTCACTGGTTGACAGCATGGCCGGCTGCCCTGAAGACAGGTTTGTGAAATCTAGTTTCCCTGAAGTTTCACCAAAAGGTGACAGAGTGAACCCTGCAAAACCCTGATGCTGATCCAGTTTTACCAAGAACAGATGTCATAGTCTTGGGTGCAGAAGTAGTGTTGCCTACACCACTTAAGTCAAGACATATAGAGTACCAAAATGCTCTGAGGAACTGCCAAGCATTAAATTTAATTAAGCATATATTACAGATATGCAAGGCATCTTGGCTGCACCTATTCCTCTTCTTGATCCTTTTCTCAACCTTAAAAGAAACCTCTTTTTATCGAGCCACCTCCAGATCTTACACTGCAAGCGCATCAGTGCTAAGAATCCTTTTCCCCTGTGGTGCCTGGAGTTGCAGATCTAATATTAAGTCTGTAGTCATCCCAAGCAGTTTTGCAGAGAACTGTATGGCCCTGACAGGAGGCGATCCTCAAAACCCTCAAACAAGCACCAGTGTGCATCATGCCACCTTGCTTTTATTTCCTGGAACGCTTCATTTCATGGCTGCACATCACATACAAGCAGTTGGGGAAAGGACCATGCTCACATTCGGGATCTGTGTGTTTCTCCAAAGATGTTTTGATGCAACTGTCTCAGCCATTTCACCTTCAGCTGGCCCACTTTCCACAGGTGACCAGTCATCCAAAACACCAGAGAGATTTTAAGCCTCCTTGATCTAAAGGAGGCGGATGAAAAAAGACATGATGCAGGCAAATGTCACATTTGTGTCACTGGCTGAAACACTGCTGCCAGGATACATTATTCAATATAGAGCAGACCTACTGATACAGCTCTGAGCCCAACTCTCCTCAAAAGATCAGCCACCCGTGGCTTTCCCACAGCAGGTAGGGAGATTTACTGTTGCAGGGCTGGGATAGGACAAAGAAATACCCACCCCTGTGTGCCCACAGAGCCCATGGAAATGCATTACAACAAATATGCCCACTTTCTGCTTCGTGGAGAATTCTTTGTGGTATCCTAGCTGTATAGATAAAAGAGATCTGACTCCAGACACTGAAATAACCTTGGCCACATACTCTACTTGAAAGTCTACGCTGTGAGCCCACAGCAAACACCAGTCCACATGATTTCTTTTCCCACAGACACATTATTAGTAGTAAAATACTTGACACTAACAAGGCAAGAGCAGAAACAACAGTACTGGCTCACACCTTCAGTCTTCATGTCAGCACAAGGAGCTGGAGAGAGCACCATGGCAGTCGCTATTCCCTGAGCCGCCCTCCCGTGAGCTCTGATTCTGCAGGTACAGGTACAGTGGGATACAACCATCTCCTGACCCATGCACAGCCTTACCTGGCATACAACTGAGGGAAAAGACACTGGAAGGTTCTGATCAGGATCTATTTTTCTTATTCCTCCTGACTGGCCTTGGGTTTGAATCTAGTTTGAGAGCAATGGCAAGGAAATTTGATTCAGACTTTTTAAATAGGTTTGCTAATGAATTTATTCATTAAAGCCTTTGGGAAGTGAGTTTTCCATCAGACACCAGCACAGGCTTTGGTAACCAGTACTGACCTATGACTTTGACTGGAAAAGCTGAGATGCTGCTTTCCTATTGCTGAAGTTGCTTTCTGCACCTCTTATCCAGGTACTGCCCCTAGAGAATGTTGGACCATCTTCTCCCTTGATTAAATCAGCAACAGTGGAGACTCTGGCACAGCTTACAGAAACACTAAACTTCTGACACTTCAAGACATCTGCACTGCAACTGCAGGACACGGGGTGCCCCAGCAGCTGAGAGTAGCAGGGAAGCCAGAGACAGAAGCCCATCTCTGCAGCAGCCAAAAGGTTAGAGACAGCAGGAGGTTACATCTGCAACAGCGATCAGCAGAGCTGTCTGCCCATCAGAACACAGAGCTAGACACAGCCCTCCTCAGTTACCTTTCCTGCTGTCCTACTTACCCACTATGTGATCAGAATAGATCATACAGAGCTGTGCAGATGATTAATGATGGCATTAATTAAGAAGGTGGCTGATTTCACATGTAAAGCCCTTTCTGCTCCCCTCTGGGCCCAAGTTTCTCCTGCAGGCAGGTAACTCCTTAAAATCCCTGCAGAGATTTCTCTTTCTATCAGTGAATACATCAGATGCCTCAGTTCTTGCTGCCTAGGGATTGCAGCCCTCTGTCTAAATCAAGAACTTGCAGGGCAGATGAGGTGATCAGATTTAATATCTGAAAGTTGTTGGGAAAAAGGTTTGGTGCAGAGGGTAGAAACCTCAGGGCAGGGTGAAATGAGATGAACTCTCACAAACCTTTTGTCTAAGAGAAGGATAGAATGTTCTAAATAATTAAGGTTTTGGAAACCCAGACCATCATCTTGAAATAGGTTTTTTGTTCGTTATCTTATCTGGGTTTATTAAACACTTTCTATTCAATTTTCTAAATTAAAAGATGATCTTTCAAGAAATAGTCAAGATTTACACCACTTTTGTGAGCAATAAAGCAAATTCCAAAATGTTCTTGAAATTAATAGTGAGGTCACATAATTGTCCAGATGGTTTTAAGTCCAGAGGAACAGGGCAAGCAGCAGGGAAAGCCAGGAGGTCCGTGGAGAATAAGTGGGATAGTTCTTGCTGGCCAAGCTCCCTTCAGATGGATTCTGCTAGACTGTTCCCACAGCCCTCCCAGGGACTTGTCTATGACCAATGGCAAAACCAAACAACAAATGAGGTGCCAAGCAATGAGCTAATGCCTCAAAGTCATCCAAGACTGGGAAAAGGCTGTATGGAACACAAGCCTGCGTGGCACACAACACACAGCCGTAACAATGTGATGTGAAAGATGCAAGAAGACAAATCCAAACGCTTTGGCAATCTTTCCTCCATCAGGCAAACAAACAGGTATCGGCATCTATGTCTGCTCAGGCTTTACCTGGTGAATAATTGATGCATGTCCATGTGTTTTTTATTCAAAAGTGACTTTGAAGCTCCAATCTCCAATATTTCCTGATACTCTTAAGGATTAGGAGTTGATAATGGTGATTTATAACCAACAAAGGGTGCACGTTAGCAGAAACGAAGGGAGGAGAAAAAGGAGCGAGGCAGAGTGAAAGGCAAAACCAAAGGCAACTCTAATAACCATTGAAGCAACTAGACAGATAATTCTTTTGCAGCGAGCTGTCAGGAAGTAAAAACATATTGTGGCAGGCTGTGGTTTACCTACGATTGTGTTCAAGCACTGGAGGCTCACTGGGACTAATTATGAAAATATGATTATAATGGATTAGTAATTCTGTCAATCAGAGACATGTGTCTGGTAACAAGAAGCACTGGGTAAAAATGCCACAGGACAGGAGAATTCAGTGCTGTGGGTTAGCACCAAATGCACGTCCCGTGGGACAAACGTAAAGAGTTGAGTTAGGATGGAGGAGAATCGCTGGGGTTGGATATTAATGGGAGAACGTGTGTCAGATCTGCGGCTCAGAACAGCTCTAAACGCATTTCTAGTCTTCCTCTCTGCAGATGCCTTTGACTTAAGTGGACACAGCACCACTTCAAGCTGCACTAAAAAATTTGCAGGAAGAATTGGCAAATACCAGCAATAGATGGGCCGGCTCAAAGAGTGGGTGACAGCCACCAGGGATGTTATGTTTATCTTTGAAATCACATTACAGAATCAAAGAGAACACGGGAAAGATACTCAACTGTGTCAAGAACATGGTTTTTAAATTGAAGAAGAAGGAAGTGTCTTAGAATCTGCTTCCTTAATGGAAAACCTTTCCTGCCTCACCCACGTCTGGCTTCCTATTCAAAATCCAGTCCAGGAGGGCTGGACTTCAGTCAGGGTGTCTCAGGGAAGGCAGCTGAGGAGATGTCCCTTGTCCCCTTCTCCATATAAAACCACCACAAAGTAATTTATTCTGCAAAACACCACGAAGCTTGTAAATAACTGCAAGCATTTTGAACTTCATTCTGTGCTTTACAGCTCTGCCAATATGTGCCCTGGTAACTTGGCCAACTCTCAGCATATTAAAGTGTTTTATTACAATTTTTATTCCTTGTTTGCTCCGGGGGAGAGGGGATGAGGCAGCTCCTATGTTTCTGGGCCAGTGGGAAAAGCTCACGTTCCTCCAGAGGAAGCAGCAATCTCCTGGCCCAGTCTCTACCAGCTGAGGGAAGCCAAATGCAGCTGGGATCAGATCCGTCTGTGGCTCCCTGGGAGGCTTGTGAGCACTCTCATCCGGAAAATTAGGATGCAGCAGCTTCCCTGGCTTTCTCCTTCACAGCAGGGAGAGTCAGGACGGAGGGGGCTGTCGGACTAAGGAGGACCAGCTTGTCAGTCTACAGGGCTAGATAACTGCCGAAGCATCGTCGCTGGCCTGATGATGGAAGTATCATCTTTCTTAGAGCTGATATAAACCCAGCAAATTAGAGCCCTCCTCCTAATCCCAGATGGCTGCCTCAGGTAGCGGCACCAAAGCTGGAGGATGAAGAATTTGTACAGAAAAATGGACGGGAAACATTGACCATAACGTAGGGCTGTGACAAGACACTGAAAACAGATCAAATGAAGACAAAAAATAGCTGTGTCTTCTTGGCGGGTTCTTTGCAAGTGCTTCAGGCCAAGTTTTGGAGGCGCTGTGCTACTAAGGGGACCGAACAGGAAATCACAAACCCTAAACTGAAATAGATAGCAAGCCAGAATAGTTTTACTCAGGGGAGAGGAAGAAGAGGAAGTACATAGTCCTCTCCTCTGTCATCATCTAATTTCTTTCTCAGGTGTAGGTGCCTTTTGCTTACTGGAGTTGCTCTGACATCATTCCAGCCTTAGAGTGGACTCGGGTGTTGGGTATGAGCCTGCAGCGACACCTCTGTTAGGGTGGAGCAGAAAAGAGAAGAGAAGAAACAAGCTAACGTGAACACTCGTGAGGTAAATACGTAGTAAGAGGTTCCAGTGGAATAGCAGTTTAATTTTGAATATACTCACTGTCCTACAGCCCAGCAGACAGACGGACTGTGTAGTGCTAAAAGGCACAACACAAGTGCCACCAAAATCAGGAAGCCTGTCTGACCCACAAAGTTGGGCTCCTGGCTCCAACCTGAACCACTGAGGGGCAGGGACTGCCATCAGGAAATGACATAATGATGAGAAGGCGGTGAACAGCTAAATCCCAAATAGTTGAGAATAAAATCCACCTGTTGCCTTGGACTTCTCTCCATCTTCAGCCAAGGGACTGAGAGTAACTTTGCCCCATTATTTCTACAACAAAAAACTGACAAAGCGATGCAGATTGTTCCCTGCAACCACCTCACTGAAACCCTAATTCAAAGCAAAGACTGCGCAGACAGAAGAAGAATCAAGGCACAATGAGACGAACCCTGAGAGACCATAGGATGGTCGTCTTGCTGTGAATACCTTCCTCCCCTACTTTGTGCTACACAAATCCCGTTCCTTCAGCAGCAACAGACCAAGCAGCAGCTCATCAGCTTCCTTGTTAGTTCCTCCCCAACCTGCACGAATGAATGGATTTTCAAAAGCAAAAATGCAGAGAACTTTTAGCATCTGCAGTTTTGAGCAGACTGTGGGGCCATCCGTTCCAATTTGGGCTTGTTTTTGTGTAAAAGGGGGTGAGCAGTGAGCACGGGTGTGCTGTTTCTCTTCTAGACTAACTCCCTTCCACAAACAAGTTTCTCCCTGCTGAGCATTTTCGGAACCTGCTGCTTATTATTTCTCCCTAACTGAGCAGCTGAGGGCCCTTACGTGACCTGTGCTATGATTACAAAGACTTTTCCAGAGCTTTGGTTTCAGATTAAGGAATTCACAAAACAGAATTATTCTTCAGAAATTAAATGTCTGTCAGTGAAGGAAGAAAGAAGTTATTAATTCAGCTCTTTATGAGACATCACTGTTGTTCAGAGGAAAAGCCAGCAAAGGGGACCACATTAGCAAGAATAAGCTTGGCAGAACTTACTAAACATGATTGTTTGCTAAAATGCCATCATGCTGACAAGGGCATTTTGGACAACACTGGCAGCTGAATCCAGCTCATGTATGGTGCCCTCAGCCCACTCTATTTTATGTTGGAGGAACTTTCGAGAATCTTTTCTGAAGCCACGGTGGGGTGTTTGTCACAGCCATGCTGTGCATGTGGTTGTTCCATGTGCATTTACACTGCCACCAAGTCACCACCTGTCAACAGCCCAGCATCGATTTGATTTTCAGGATTGCATGTATCACTGCAAATCACTCAGATAGACCCGATAAAGTCATCAGGATTTGAAGCAGCCTGTGTTGCAGGTGGATGCACCAGCAGTAGCTGCCGATGAGTTGCTATAACCATCGAACAAGTAATTCTTAAGGCAGCAGCTCTACAGTTCAAGAATCTGTAACTACACAGCCCCAGCACTTTGTGCACCATGCAAAGATGCTCTGGGGTTTCACCTAATGCCAGCAGAGAAGGCACTGTCGTTTGTGTGGAAACGGACAAGCAGGTCCATGAAAGGAAGAGGATTATGTTCCTGGTTTAAATCCTCCTCTTTAGGAGGTGTAGGGACCTCACAAATGGCTAACTAAGGGTTAATCTCTGACGTTAGAACTACTTTGGTCAAGATGCACCACTGTAGGGTCTAGATTTTTTGGGAGTAAAGTCTTTATGACGCTTCAGAGAAGAGGATTCTCAACACTTCGGCTTTAGTCTCTCCACTAGCAATATGCCTGTGTGTGCTTTTAACTGGATTGTTTAGCCAAATCCAGGGCTCCAGAAATGACAGAGCAGAAGGATGTAAATAGGACTGATCTTGATATTATCACATATTTCATTGTACTGCAGAAAAGACAAATTCAGCGTGTTCCTTGCGCAAACCCTCTCACGTCTCTAGCAAGACTACTTTCATGTACTCGGTGTCAGGCACAAGTGAGCTGTGATGGAAGAAGCCAATTTTAGGAAGAACACTGGAGATTAATCAGCGGGTGTTCTCACTCCATGGAGGTGCTCTCTTCTGAAAGGCACAGGCCCACGCACAGACCTGCCTCACCGCAGCATCTCTGCATCTACTGAGAAATGCAATCTAGAGGCCAGTTGATTAGAAAGGCACTACAGCAAAATTGAGTTGGGGTCCACATCTTACGTTTGAAGCTAGTAGGACTTAAAACCAAGCTTTAAAGGGAAACAGGCTTAGACAACAGAAAACAGCTGGGTGGCACAGCAAGTGTGCAACAATGGACATCAGTGCTGCTGTAGAGCTGGGGCTGTGCTCTGCCACCTCCCAGAGAACCACTCTGGTTGGAAAAGACCCCTGGGATCATCGAGGCCAACCATCTACCCTACCTTACAAGTTCACCCCTAAACCACATCCCTCAACACCTCACCAAA